>CAEGAF010126262.1:0-16843 GCA_903067075.1 Micropoecilia bifurca
GGGGTGTGGGCGCGGGGGGGGGGGGGGGGGGGCGGGGGGGGGGGCGGGGGCGGGGGGGGGGGGCGGGCGCCGCCCCCCCCCCCCCCCCGGGGGGGGGGGGCAACTTCACTCAGGTCATACAAAGTATCCCCCGACCTTTTCTGTTGTTGAGCTATTCTGGTTTGACTTTAACGTATAATTTTATAATTCATCCTAACTCAAAATATGAACCAACACAAGAATATAGACTAAGACATGCTGATGATCTAAAAGAAACAAAGAAACAAACAAAAAACTATGCTGCCCCCTAGTGTTTTAATTAATATTACGCCAAAATTATCAGGGTTATTGTTCCAACAAGAAAACCAGTGTGATTCATCAATTGATAATTAGATTAACAACACGTTAAGAAGAATTCATATTAGTATGTATAGCATGTATTACTAATATCAGTTCGCCTGGCCACTCACATATATTGAATTTCCAAACATTCAATCAACATGTTCTAAATGAGGTTGTGTAGTACTGTTGACATATAAATAGTTTTTTTCTCCCATATTTGGTCGTCATTAAGTTTTATATGCAAGGCAGACATATTGGATTTCTAGTTTGCAGTGCCTGAAAACCCTCATTCTTTAGTCTGGTTTGACTATCTTGTCTTTGTTGCCGTCCACTGTGGACTCTCCCTCTCATCTTCATCTTTTTCACACTCCACCTGTTGCTTTCTCTGGTGTTAATGTCTGATCAATGTTTTTGAAATTAAGCTTTTACCTGTTTCGCAAACTGAGGGATCCGTTCAATCACTTGGTTCAAAGGTGTTGTTTGAAAAGCCTGTTATTTGAAAGAGACAAACTAGTAAAAGTGTTGTAGTTTCTGTATGTTTGTTGTTCTGCACTGTGTGTAGGATTCAGCTAAATATGTTTATTTAGGGCCCTGTTTGCTACTGAAGTGTGATATATCACTAATTTTGTATAACATCTTGTTTTAGTGTATTTGCAAACCCGAAAGCTAATAAAGTGATCTAAACTGTTCTGAATGAAAGCAGTTTTAATATGTTCCAGCAGGAGGCGTAACACAACCAATTTCTCAGCTTCTACTTCTGAAGTCCTTGCCCTCTCTCTGTTTAGCTTTAGAAGCAAACCACAAGAAGGTCTGTTTACATTAACATCAACATTTAATATACGGTTGGAATCAGTAGATTACATACACCAAATCAAAGACACACCTTTTTTATTATTGTCTAAAGTCAAATCAGAACAAACATCTCATGTTTCAGGTCAGCTACAACGACCACAATTATTTATCATTGCTAGATGCGGCAATAATGAAAGAAGGAATATGTTATGAGTTTATTTATTTATATATTCTAAATCATAAGCTTACATTCATTTGATAGCATTGGCTTTGAACTGCATGACTTCAGTCAAGCCTGTTGGCTTCCTTCTACCAACTTCTCACAGTAGTTTGCTGGAGTTCTGGTTGTTCCTCATGACAGAAAGGATGGGAGGGAGTCAGGTTTAAAGGGCACCTTATGCACAACTTTTCAGACCAATTCTCTAAAGGATCATAAAGCCTTGTCCTAAAGCCACTTTTTAACCACTTACTGTAAGCTTAGGGTCATGGTCCATTTGGAAGACCCATTTTCTCCATCCGAGCATAGATGGTATTAGGGATCGACCCAGACTGGGAGTCAGCTGCTAGGTATGTTTGTATGTATACATAGGAGATCATCCTATGTATACATTTATGCAAGGAGCACACATTACATTAAATCATGAGATACTTTTCTTGAGATAGTCAACGTTTAAATCTCAATGTGATTTAATCCAATGGTTTTTGGGTTTTTTCGATCATCAACTTGCTTTTTATTTTTGTCCTTTAGATCTTACCATATGGCAATATATATTCTGTTCATTATTGTTAGTATTGCTAATATTGTTAGTGCATACCTTTGTGTTTGCTTTATTTTTTTCGTGTATTATTTTCGTTGCAGTTTTGATGTCATTTTGTCCACTAGAGGGAGGCAGAGGTCAGATATCTGAAGAAACCGTCCCGTTTTTAGCAGCTGCGAGAGAACATCTGGATCAGCGCAGATCAGCAAGTCTAACAGCTCTGAAATATTTGGAAGATCAAAAATATCTGCAACAGTTAATTCATAGCAAATCAGGCTTATGGGGGCAGAATTAGAAACGTGTTTATTTGTATATAAATAAATTAATGACTTATGAAAAAATATCTGCAGTCTTAAAAAAACGGTACTTTTAAAAGCAATGATTAATGTGTATGGTATAAATAAAAAATAAGGGGGAAAAGTGGTCTAAATTATAACTAAAAACTGCAAGTGTGATCTAGTTTGATGTGAAGAAGTCTGAGAACTATCAGAGTGTGATTTATGATGATGAACATATCTAGCTTTAACTGGACTGTGAACACATGGCAAAACAATCAAGGTTCGACTTAAATATATAGTTGGCAATCATGTCTATAGCAACAGAAAATGCCTCAGAAAACTAGACTATAATTAAATGCTTAATTTAGTTCAGTAATTCATCTAAAAAAATCATACTGAACTATTATTCATTTAAATATTTACGCATTGATTTCTGTTCTTTGTGTCTTGCATCTTCTGAAAACCCTAAATTCAGTTTTTCTGAAAATTTTACTATCACATTAGATTAGACTAAAATAAAGAGATTTAAATAGAGAACATCTATGTGGCATGCAAACAGCGGAAATACTACAGACATGGCAGCTGCACATGAAAAGAGACTGACAGTTTGCTGCAGGAAGGAAAGCTACATATAATAAGTGCTTAATATATAAGCAAGGTAGAATACTATATCATTTTATTTCTCTTTTGCAATAACAATATTCTGTTATGTCAGGAAAAAACTTGCTGTTGAGAGCGCTATTTCAAAGTATTTTAATGGAATGTTTTGCCAAAGGAAAAACTATGGCAGTTGTTTGTTTGTTTTTTGGATCCCCATTAGTCATTGGCGTAACTATGGCGTAACTCTACTACAGATGAAAGAAGTCAGTTCCATGTTTTCATTCATCAAGAGTAACAACCTTTTTTCCAGCATTTACATTAAAACATGCCTTGTGTTAAAAATCTGTAAAGTTTGGATAAATTCTGTAAAGTTTGTCATATAAAACATTTGGTAGATACAATATTTCTAAAAAGGCGTAAAAGGGTCATTTCAATCTATTCAAAAGACTGCAGAATGATTCACAAGGCATGAACTGGAACTGGAGTTTAAACAAGGCAACATGAACAGATGTGTCCACAAAACAGGTCTGCAACTGTCACATTCTGTCACATCAAGGAGGGGGGCATGATTGACATCACTAAGATCCTCCTACTGCCTCTGATTGGTTGTTTGTAGTTAGAACTGAGAGCGCAAGAAATAAAAGTAACTTGATTTTCTCACATCAATCTGTCAGACATGGTGGCAGTTTCAACAACTATATACAAACATATATATTTTTTATAAAAGTAACTTGCTGCAGCTTTAAAGAGACAAGACTGCTCAGTTGTCAAAAGTTCTCTTTTCAGATTAAAATAAAGTTTGGATTTCATTTACAAGTGAAGGTCCCAGAGTCTGGAGGAAGAGTGGAGAGGCCCTGAATCCCCATTGCTTGTGGTCCAATGCGTCGTTTCCATGGAGATGATTGGTGGAAACATGTCATCTGCTGGTGTTGGTCCACTGGGTTTCATCATGTCCAACGTTAGTGCTGCCACATGGGCTTCCGTAACTCCTCAGCAGACCCACAGATCACATTTTACCTCCCTCTGTGTTTCAGTGCAGAAATAGCTCATCTGTCTAAACTGCAGCTGATCCAGCAGTGATTTCAGAGCAGCAGCAGTCCTGTTCACTAAAACAACCCCAGACCATTATGTCAGGACCCCCAGATAGACTTTAAACAGAAACCAACAATACAAACAAATGTCCCACACCTCGCAGTGCGGTCTGCCTCATTCATCACTGGACAGGTTTCTGCTAATGTACTTTCATTTGAGAATTTAACACGGACCCACCGACGGGGGTGGGGAGCTGGGGTGTAAAACAAATGGGAAGAGGTGTGCAAATTGAAAGCCTTAAGACTGCGTGACAACCGTGATAAATAGAGGCGGCGCTGACACGGCCACGGGAAAAAGACAAAAGATAGCTTTTGTTGTTGTTGGCGCCCAGTTCCTAATCTGGCCGGAGATGGGAAGGTTCTGTTTGAGCGAGCAAAGAGGGAAGAGAAAGAAGAAAGCAGGTGGGATCCTGGTCAGCAGTGATGAATGTTGTTGCATCAGAAATGGGGCTCAGTATGATGCTTCTCTCTAATGGCCTGATTGCTCAATTAATTCTGTACGGCTCTCTGCTGGCCTCCTCCATGTTGAAAACGGCCATAATTTCACCCAGATTAGTATAGATACCTGCTGACAGTCGCCACTGCTCAAGGTATTTCCAAGGTATAATTCATTCATAATGCCACAATGCGGCCCATTTATCATTTTGGACTTTTCATCCTCTAACTTGCCACTTGCTCCCTCCTCTCATTCCGGGCTCCTGGCTCTGCTGGGGCAGGTGGGAGGTGGAGGAGGGCGAACTCGGCCCTCCACGCTGCGGATGTGCTTCTTGTGCATACATGTATGCAATTTATTACAAACGTCAGGTAAGTGTTGAGGTATGAATGCGCCCACGCGTGTGTGTATGTACAAGGACGTGTGTGTGTGTGTGTACCTGGTTTTTATATCCTTATGGGAACCTATTTCTCTCTACAATGTGGGTTTGTGGGGAACATTGCCCCTCATGGGACATTTTCTTGGTCCCCATGAGGGGAGATGCTGTTTTTGGGTTAGGGGTTAGGGGTTTGGTCTATTATGGTTAGGTTTAGAGTAAGGGTTAGGAATGGGATAGTAAGGGTTAGGCTGTAGAAAATGAATGGAAGTCAATGTAAAGTCCCTACAAGTCATGAAAATACAACTGTGTGCGTGCGTGTGAGTGCATTTTCAGGGGCTGCAGGGCCATGGTGCGAGGTCGGCATCATCTCCTCTTCCTGATGAATTAGCTGGCATATGCAAGCGATGAATTACCAGGCAACGGGAGTCAATTATCCAGAGAACACGGATCCTGCGCCTGTGGCCCCGGGGTCCCTTTTCCAATTCAGGGAGTGATTTTCCTAAAATGTCGAGGGGGGAAAGGAAGAGGAGACAAGCAGTCTTGAAGGACTGCAAGCGAGATGACAAGGGGTTCTAACCCCCGCCGCCTCCCTATTACAATATATACACACTCTCACCCTCCTCACCTCTTCCACTCCATCCTCTCTCTCTCTCTCTCTCTCTCTCTTTCTCTCTGATCAAATCCATGAGGCAAAGAGAGGTGTGAAAATGCAAAAGGCTATTATCAGGCCTTCAGAGTCCATGCATGCCACTTATGATGGATGAGTGTGGGATTTAGAAGGGCCTGCCATCAAACACACGCTATTTGGCTCCATAAGTAGTCCTCTCTATTCCTCACCTGTCTCTTGTAGGAAAACAGGCCTCTGGAAGACGTTTGGGACTTTGGACAATTCAAGCTGTCACACTTTCCTCCGCCATTTCTGCTCCTTTCACTACTGAGCTACAAAGACACAGTGCTAGCTTTTCGAATTGCAATGAAAATAGGATGCTATGATGCTGTTTCAATGGCATTGGAAACTGTAAATGTTAAAGTTTACCATTAATATGCTGCAGATCTTTCCTACAGAAATATTAACATAGAGAATCTGAAAAAACATGATGCACACATGGATGGATGGATGATTTATAGTAACATTTAAAGTGAGGAGGGATGCATTATCAATATTTTCAAATGAAACAAGAAGTTTACATACAGCAAAATAAAAACATAATGTAGCTTTTTGTCCCCGCTCTCTGACCATGAGAAAGAATATGTGAGAGATGTATTTATTAATTATTTTCAAATCATAAGTTTACATACCTCTCCTCAGTATTTTGTTGCTTTTGACTGTACGATTTGGGTCAAACCTTTTGGATTTCCTTCCAGAAGCTTCTCCCAGTAGTTTGCTGGAGTTCCGGTCTGTTCCTCCTGACAGAACAGATGGAACTGAGTCAGGGTTGAAGGTGGCCTCCTTCACACACATCATTTCAGATCTGCCCACAGGTTCTCTACAGGACTGGGATCAGGACTTTGTGATGTGACTTAAAAACATTGACCTTGTTGTCCTGAAGCTGCTTTGTAACTCTTTTGGCTGTATGCTTAATGACAATTACTTCATGACATATCCTAACCTTCCATTATGGGCAGCAGTCCAGCATTTTGCATTTAACACAACACAGAAAACAAGACCAGAGGGAAGTTGTTCATTCAATTAAAGTGAAGTGCTGCAGTGAACGGATTTAGACTGTGTCTGTCTGTAACCACATCACATCCAAAGACCTGTCCACAAGTTTGATCCTTCATGGAGCTGCTTTTCATAAACCAATTTAATCACAATGGCTCAGCTCCGAGTGAAACCAAAGACCATAAGGAGGAAAAAGAAAAAGAGGATAATATAAGCTCAGCGGGAGAGAGCACGGGCAAACGTCATTAGCAATTTGAAATCCTGAACTGCTAAAAGAGGAGAAAATACCACTGACAAAAGATTCTTAAGTTAGAATAATGAGTTGACTTCTATCATGTGCATCAAAGCTGGATGAGACTTTCCAGTGAGACAAAGAGGAGGCATGTGCAGAAAAAAGAAACAAAAAACAAAATAAAAAACAGAAAGCAGCAGGGTTTAGTTGGCACAAGTTTCTGCAAACTCTTATCAGAGCAACCTTAAAACAAATAAGTTCTGGAAATGATCTGCTGCAGTGGAGCCTCAGCATATTCAGGGTTTTAATGTGCAATGTGAGTAGAAACTCTGTATGTTTCTTCAATCAACAAAAGTACAACTTTTTTTTTAGCTGAAACTGGTTTGCAAAAAATGGCCTATGTCATTATTTGCCTAAAACATATTTTGGGAAGTAAGAGGTGGTTATCATTTTGGGCCTGATATTTTGAGGCATTTCAAAAAGATGACAAAATGTAGCTCTGCATTATGTAGCTGAACTTCACATAAAAAGGAGAAACTTCAGCTGGAGAGCAGATCAAGCAAAAAGCAGAACATTTTCAGAAACTCAGAGAGAATCTCTTAAATCCTGTTGCTGACCACTGCCAGAAAGCTGGCTGAAAAAAAAACATGTTCCAGTTCTCCCTGGTACTCAGGGATGATAAGATTGGCTGTTCGGAAATATTTTAGCTTGTGAAACAGCAAATAGCAACAAATAGTTCTGGAAGATAATTTATCACTTTTACTAACATAATGCTGCTTTAGAATGACATTTGACAATTCGACAGGCTACTTAACCTAAGGTCATCACACTGTGGGAATCTGATCTTGATCCATTCCAAGTTTCAACAAACACTAGAACTTTATAGATTCCTGCAAATTTCTGATCACGTTTTATAGGAACGTAAGTTTGATCATAGACATGTGAAAGTTGTGTTTATTTTACTGCTGCAAAAATCTAACCATTGATTTTGATATAGAACAAAGAAAATAAATTCAAAAGAGTACTGAATCAGAACTGTGAGCCGTTCTGGATTCACAGATTCTGAGGAATTAATGAATAGTTAAATCTAATAAAATATTCTGTCTCTGCTGAACATAATAACCATAACTAACAGAGTAATGCAATAATATTAATCCCATCTGAGGTTTCTGCCTCTTCTGCAGCTTTTGATAACTTACAAGCGTCTCTTCATTTTGTTGCGTTGGATTTGAGCAGAGCTGTCCGGACCTGGATCTGTGCTACTCGTCACAGTCAGGGTTTTCCTCTGGGACAGGCGGCCCCGTCACTTCCTCCATTACCCCCCTTACATCCTCCTACACACCCTCTAACACACACACATCATCTCCATCCGCCCCGAGGCGACGTGCGCTCCACAATGGCAAACGGAGTGGTTTGGGAAATGATGGTCATTTATAACTGCCTGACGCCGTTTCTCACTACCTCAAACTGCCTCACACACACATTCACACAATCCACTGTGGAGAGTTTGAGGACCAGGGGGTTGGGAGGAGACAAAATGAGAACTAAGGATATTAAATATATTAAGAATAAAGTGTACAGATAACTGCTGTGCCATGTTATAAGACAATAAACAGGATAGGCAGATACAGATTTTATGAAAGTATTCATAAATTCATGAGCTCAATATGGAACTATTTGGTCTGCATGCAAAATGCTTTCGCTGGAAACTGCTGTTCAGACATGGTGGTGGCAGCATCATGCTGTGGGATTGCTCCACTTACAGCTGCAGATCCAAAGACCTGCAGCTGTAAGTGGAGTGAATGGTTTGTTCTAATGTTGTAGTTGCAACATGACAAAATGTGAGGGGGGTGAGTATTTTTACAAAAGAGAACGGCTTTCTGAATTGGAAAACGTCTCATTCATCTATCTGCACATTTTATTATTCAGAGCTACAGGCTGCATCCCTGCAGGTCAGCCAAGGTCAGGCTGACCAAACTCTTTCACGCTCCAACTCACTGCTTTAAAGCTGGACGTTGTCATTTCTATAAACATACTTGTTAAAGTGGTCAGATGGCCACTGATGACGCCGGATAAACAGTTTTCCTGAGTTGTTTCTCCCCCATCAGCAGCACTAAGACCCTGGCCTGGGCTCTGATTGGCTGTTTCTGACAGCACTGCCTTTCTTCTCTGTCTCATGTTATACTGTCACATCAAAGTGTCAGATTTAACAAATATGTAAAAAACAAAACAAAACATTGTTTACAAAAGTTAAATCAGGGGTGTCCAAACTTTTTATTACATGGGCCAAACTACTCACAGTCCAAAAATATGTTTTAATAAACTGAAATGACCAAAAATGTTTTTTTAACTGTCTCAATAATAAAGTACTTGTGAACTATTCTATTTAAATAAATAAAATCTATATATTTTCATTGGAACAGGATCATGGAGGAGAGGCAAGCGTTATCATTATTATCTGGAACTTTTCAAAAGTTGCCTTGATTAAAAAAACCATCATGAAAAAAAAAATGAACAAATGAACTCAAAGAGGGTAAAAGAAGGGTAGAAACCTGTTTTGCTCTAGTTTGTGAAATGATCACAGCTGACAGCGGCTGTCAGGGAGCCAGTGTGTTTATTTAAATGAATTTGCTTGTAACCGACATGGATGAAGGTTCAACGGTGTGTATTTTCTTGGATATCTGTTCGCTGATGAGGCCTCGGCCCTTCGCCGCGCTGGATGGGCTGTCACTTCCTTAATTGCCTGAGCCTGACCTCGCCCTGCTCCGCTCAACTGGTTAATTACTGGGCCTTTTCCAGGCAGACGACTGGAACTCATTTGACTCCATTCAAGCTTCACTGACGTGAAAGGAGAACTTCTGACATTGTCATCATACGACGCAGACGGTTTGTCCTTCTAGACAAATTTCACACCCTGAGAGCTTCACTACTCTGAAACAAGGAAATGCTGACGACAGACAGCAAATCATGCAAAACTCACAACCTGTTGTCCTGTTAAACAGCTGGGTATGCATTTCAATAAGACCAGAAAGAAGTATAAACATGAAGAAACTCCCAAATATCTGATTTTAAACCATTTTCTCTAATGCTGATCCCAAATCCTTTCACTTAAAGCTATAGTATGTAACCTTTAGATACAATATGTTTTTTCTCACATATTTTCTAAAACTGTCACCATGTTTGTGACAGTAGAGTATAAAACAAATAATCTGTGAAAAGATATATCCCTTCCACATCGTCCTCGAGCTACTATTGCTGTCTAAAGAAATGTACCATTTCTGACCAAAAGCAACCAACCAGAGCCAGAAGGAGGGGCTTAGCAAATCACAATTGTGAACGTGCTGCTAAATATACTAATGGTAGAGAAACAACTTAGCATTACAGGAAAACCGATATTCCCGATAATCATCGGTGGCCATGCTAATTAGCCTTAAAATTCACCCCAGGGGGAATTTCTTATAAAAGTGACATAAAATAAAAACAAACAAACAAACAAACAAAGAAATCTACAACTGATGTGAATCAACTTGACAGCATGAAACTCCTCCAGCCACGAGATGAGGATGATGTGAAGAAGACAAAATTGTGCAGATTCAATTAAAATCTGATTGAAGTCAACTGAAATGCTAATGCGATGCTAATGAGCAAAGGGAGGGAGTGCCGGGCTTTGCCAGGTAGGAGGTAAAGTTTGGTTAGAGCGCGCGCTGGCGAGACAGCAGGCAAATGGGCATCGCTTGGCTGAGCAGTGAGCGGGCTACCCATAATGCCTCAGTGAGAAGAGGAACATTAGGCGAGCGAAAGACGGCGAGGCGGGGGGAGGACGAGACTTCCTCTCTACTCCAAGGCTAATGGTTGCTGATTAATTTCCAAATTGCATTTTACTTTGTTTTCTCTTGTTTATGTTTCTCATCAAAGCCACGTCTGTGAGTTTTAAATGACTTTCATACTTTGGGAATGAATTTGTATTTGTTTGTCTTTGAAAGCTCCATTAAGCTCCAGTTAAATGCTGCTTGAGTCAGAAGACATGCAGTTATATTAGCTAATGAAAAGTCTGATCCAATGGGCTTTGACACATGTTATGAGAAGAATAGGAATTCAGTTCACCCAGCTTCACTGTGCCCTGTGTCGTCTCCCCGCCTCGCTGTCTTTCGCTCGCCTGATCTTCCTCTTCACTGTTTTCACCAGAAATTTGACACGTTAAATTGAGGGTCTCGAAAGTGTGACACTGGGGCGACTGGCAGGCCCTGCACTGATTTTGTGGGGTGCTGACTTTAATTCAAAAGTGATGTAAATTTAGCCCAATGGGACACGTGGTTGATTCAGATACATTTTATTTTTAATTGGAGCATAAAGATAACAGAGTAATTTCAATATTATTAAAAGAAAAGGATTCATCTTTAAATAAGAACACTTTTTGCTTTTTTTTGCTAGGACACAATGTATTCAGCTCCATACACCAAGCAACATAAACTTGACACATATTTCTCTTAATCTGCAAGACATTCAAATCTGGAAATCCCTTCTCCAGTTTTTACTATACAGTAGTTTAAACATCACTTCCCAACAGAAAAAACAAATAAGTTTACTTCAATCGTTTATTACATTATCAAGTTGGTTAAAAAAAAATCACAATATAAGTTTTTATTAAAAATATTACTTTTTTTGACCCTCAAATTCTTTTGACTTGACAATTTTGGCCCACAAGACAAAATGTTCAGACATCCCTGGTTTAAGTACATGAAAAAGATGCAAATAGTTCATTGTTTCTGATTCAACATAGTTAAAGATTTAAAACAATTAAATAGATCCGATTGGCTCAAAGTAATGATGTCATGTTAATATGACTGTGAGACATTGCCACGCTGTCGTTGGACCAAGACATTTATGATGCTGTTTTATAGGGAAGTGTTTAAAAATGACAACCATGAAGACTATTTTTAAAAAAGCAAGTGACCATGAGATGTGTTCCTAACTCTTAATCGGTTTTAATTTTCTTGTTTGTCCAGGACGAGAAAAGTGACCCTAGCCAAGGAACCAAATACTCCTAAATCTGGCCCTCCTCTCCAAACTTCACTTCCTGTTACCTTCAGGTAAGAAGATCCTTCAGGTTGAAAAACAAATTTCGAGTCCTCCAGATGTTAACTTGATTGATGTGGGTAAACTTGATTATGTAACCCAATAAATACTAAGCTGAGTAATTACTGTCTGCCTCACAGTCCTAATGTGTTCTTTTACTGTCAGTGCAGGTGTCATTGATTGTTTTCTAAGATAAAAAGTAAATCCTGATCCTCGGTGCCCATGGTAATAAAGTCAAACAGTTCCTCTGCGCTCTCTTCCTCTTTATTTTGCACTCTGTGATAAAGACTTGCCCCAGTCTCTGCTAATGGTGCCACTCCATCTTTTCTCCCACAACAACAACAATCCCAGCTGCTTCATTTGCTGCTGTCAGTGTTTTCAACTTAAAGACCCTCGAAGAGACAAACAGAGCGAATACCTTTTTTTTTATGCACATACACATGCTCCCATATGCAATCATCAGCTGAGAGAGAGAGAGAGAGAGAGAAAGTGATCATCTCTGTATCACCCTGATGTGTTGGCGGGGAGGAGCGTCACAATGCCAGACGAGCGCGCGACGAGGGAAAATGGCAATATTTAAAATAGGAGACAAACTCCATTTCTTTTTGAACCAGATATTAATGATCTTTCATTTGGATCTCATCACAGATGCGGCCGGGTGAAAATTGCATTCCTGGAGCGGCAGAGGTCTGGGGAAGATGTGAGATGGGATAATAGCCAATAGGTGTTTCTGGAGAGAAGGGAGTAGGAACGAACGAGGAGGGAAAGACAGAGAGAAACAGAATTGACAAATTCCCAAGATGGGTGCAGTAGGAAAAAAGGGGTAGGTGTTTGGAGGTGGGCAAAAAAAAAAAAGCAGAGAAAAGATTGGAAATTGAAATTTATGACATTGAAAATGACTATGACGGAGACAGAGCCGGGTCCCTCTCTGCTCTCCCCTCTTTGGTGGCAGCCAACCTTGCAATGAGGGCAGATCAAACAAAAATAGGCTGTTGAGGGGGCAGAGGGGCGGCAGGCATTGAGCACTGCGGATGGGGTGGGGGGTTGTGAGGGGAAGGAGGGGAAAACGGCGGCCAAGGTGGCAGGACAAGGGGAGGGATGGAGGGATGGGGAGGAAGGTGTAGACAGAAAGGAAGGAGGACATTAAAGGAGGGAAATAGTGATGTTGTCAGTGAGCGATGTAAATCGCAGCAGATACATAGTCAACAGATACAGTCGGCTGGCTGTGCGGGGCCGGCGCCCGTCTCAGCCGCCGTGGCACTGACAAATGGAATGTTTTCCAAGGACTTAATCAGAGGAAAATGGGCTTTCATCTGCTCGCCTACCCGCTCTGCCTCTCGCACGGAGAAATGATTGCCTGTCGCTCTTCCTCTGCCTGACTCCTTCCTCTCATACAGTCACAGAACGTGTCTACTGAACCCTGCAGAGGTTACAAAAATGACATTTGTCAGACACTCTGATGCAAGAGGAACATTGAGACAAACACAATCACATTCCAATCGGTAATGGCCTTCGACTCAGGGGTGTTGATGGGACGTCTGCAATAAGCGCTTCTGGAAGCCATACAGAATCCATTTCAAAATAAAAGTAGGATTAAAGGAATGTCTTCAATGGACTTAAACTGAACTGGTGAAACTTTGTGTTCTGTGATCTCCCAGTACATTTCGTACAGTCATCATCCACTCAGTAAAACCTATTAGGTCTCATGAAGGCCTCATTTCCTACAGTGCCATTTGATATAGCGCATGTCTGCAGGCCCACAGTAGCAGCACAACAGACAGAAGTGACATGATCTATTTCTCCCCTGATGAATGGACCAATCTGCTGGCCTGTTGCCCTGTCCGCCTAATTTGTTACGATGTGACACTATGGAGACTTTTTCCATGATGATAAACTTGCAGCTGTAGCATGCATCATCAAGTAATACACTAAAATGTCAGAATCCCGATCACTAACAGTTCAGAATAACTTTCGGTAGTTAAATTTATGAGCAGGATTTTCCAGGAAAAAGCATGACAGAACACTGAGGGTTTTCCTGGTTCAGTCTTGATTAGAGGTGAGGACGACTCAGAGAAGAGGTTCTGTCTCTGTGGACAAATAACCAGAAACCTTACAACCCAATCAGATGGTCCCACAGGAAGAGGGAATAAAATTCAAATGAATGATGTTGGGAATTTCACAATAAATTTATTGATGTTTAAAAACCCCAAATCCAGTCTGTTTTATCACAATTTTTAGTTTTGACTTTTTTTTCTTTTTTTTTTTTTTTACAGTTTTTCATTGAGAGTAATAAATATAAAATTAAAAAAAATGATTAAAGTGCTGTGTGCACTTTAGTGATAGAAATCACACTTCTTCATGAGAAAAAGGAATGTGAAGAAGTATTCATTAAGAAAGAAGCTGAAGAAAGAATTAAAAATGTTATATTGCATTGATAAGTGCGATGCACATAGGAGTAAGAAGGATGAGTGAAGAGTCCAGCAGTTATGGTGAGGTAAGTCAGAATGGTTTTAGATTAATTCTTTAACTATCTCCTTACTTTTGATCTGAATTTGGCTCAGATGAGTCTCTTTCAGTTTCACTAAACGTACCACCTGCTTACAGAAGCATTATCTGCTGCTTATGGACGGTGCAGAAAGAAACATGAAGTAAGTCCCTTAAACCTCAGAGAGACAAGCTCTCATTCCGACGCTTTGGAAAAGTCTAAAAAGACTCCTCCCTAGGACATAATTGATACTTTAATAGTCTTTTAGTAAGTTGATGATGATTTGTTGACTGCCAGACCAAACAGATTTCTTTGTGGCACCTTTAGGAACAGCCCACACACACACACACACACACACACACACACACACACACACACACACACACACACACACACACACACACACACACACAAATAAATCCTGGTTGTGGACTGCCAGGCAGCAGGCTGCCCTGTGAGAGAGGCTGGTAATGGCTTGTTGAGCTTCTGTAAGGCCGGGCCCCGGGGCCGGTCACAGCTATACCTCACAGAGTATCGATCTGCTCGGAGCTAAGCGAGGCCCAGAGCCTTTCATCCCTTCTCCATCTCTTCCTCATCTCCCTCTCTCCCTGTTCTTGATCCTGTAAAGTTATAGCTTTACTCATGTCAGCCGGGTAATTATCATTGATCCGCCGCCGCGGACAGTGACAAATTCTGCTTTTGCTCTATTGGTTGCTCTGTAATCTGTCACGGCCTTCACTGTAGCACAGGGAGTGTGTGGCTGTGAAGTGTGAGCTCTTTAACCAAACATAGAGAAGCTGCATTCAGCTTCTATGCACCTCAAATCTGGAAAAAACTCACAGAAAACTGCAAAACAACCAAAACACTGAGTTCCTTTAAATCTAAACTAAAAAGCCACTTGTTTAAAGTTGATTTTGAACCATATTAATAAGAACATTGACTAACGTATTTGATATGTATTGATTATATTAATTATGGCACTCGACAAAATACAATGTCTGTTCCTGGTTTTCACATCGACTAACAGTATGATGTGTTAATGATGTTTTCATGTTTTCATCTTCACTTTGAACTGCCTTATTGATGAAATGAACTACACAGATAAACATGATTTGACTGTAAGTGGATAGATGGTAGCAGAATGTCTGGCATGCTGATCATAAACAGAATGAATGGATCAAGCTATTCATTTAATGAAATACTTTCATTGCATCATGAATATAATAGTATCTAAAGATGAACTTTTCCTTTACTTTTTAACTGATGACAGACATATTATGAAACATTTGACTATGACATCTTAAATCTAAATACAGCAAAAAGAAATATATAAGTGAAACGATGCTGTGTGAGAGAGAGATCAGTCCCTGCCCAGGGCAACTCATCTCCCAATTTTTCCTCTGAGATTTCATCTCTTTTTTTTACATACTCTATCACACTTACACTCACACACACACACACACACACACACACACACACACACACACACACACACACACACACACACACACACACACACATGCTCTCTGTCAGAGTGCTCAGGTGACACAGGTTTGCATATAAGATGGTATCTTTTCCAGTGCAGATCTGTATTGTTCATACTGAATATGAATCCAGGTTAGGTCCAGTTAGGCGGATGAACGCTGCTGCTGCTGCTGCTGCTGAGGGCCTTCGTCACAGGGCCAGGCTGTCTATGTCTGGATGATTCAAGGTGACATGAGGACATGCACCACACATCCTGCAAGAACCTGAATGCACTTGGAAGAAAAAAAGAGAACAAAAGAGGCCTGATTTAGAACATCAAAGATACCTGAGTTATATAAAGATAAATACAAGTCATTATCTTCAGGAAAAGAGGACTTACAAATCTGACAGAATGCAAAGAAACTTGAACATAATTTACTTTGGGAGAATAATCCACTTCTACAAAATATTCTGTGCTTGAGATGCATAGTTCTAGTCAAAGGAAGTGTCAATACTAAAAGAAATTTTAGACAATCTCATACTTTAGCTGTTTCCCAACAGTTGGTGCAACTGCACACAAAGCAAAGTACATGAGGACATAAAGAAAGTGTATAGATTACTGACTGATCGACCTGAACAGAGATCAACCCAGTAATCCAACTTTGGGATGATCCAAAACTGAGACAATAAGTCAGGTGATATCCAATCCAATATTCCTACAAATGCATTCCAAAACCATGTTAACAGATGTCATATCCTAGATGAACTAACACTGTTATATCTATGAAAAGATGGCCAGCATTATGTTAAAGCCAGAGTATTAAGAATGAGACATCACTAAATTACATATGTTTATAAAGGTTTGTATCCCAATATTTACGTCAAAATAGAATATGTTCAACATTTCAGTGATTTTTAAAAATTCAATCACACATCATATGATCTCTCCAAGGATCAAAACTCAGAACAATTCTTTTGTTACAAGTTTATCTAATGTGGAGAAAATCAAGGCAAATTAAGAGCAGTAACCCCCTAAAAAGACCCAGCTCTCTCTTTAATCACTGATTGACTTTTCATCCCAACCATTCACCTTAAATACTGATGATTTTCTATAGTGTGATTTGGGCTACACACACGCACGCACACACACACACACACACACACACACACGCACGCACGCACGCACGCACGCACGCACGCACGCACACACACACACACACACACACACACACACACACACACACACACACACACACACACACACACACACA
>CAEGAF010126265.1:0-14732 GCA_903067075.1 Micropoecilia bifurca
AGGGAAGTCTGGGCCTCCCTTCTGAAGCTGATGCCCCCGCGACCCGACTCCGGATAAGCGGGAGACAATGGATGGATGGATGGACCTTTCCCAAGGTTATCAGTTTAGATTCTTCTGGTAGATTAAAAAATTTGAGCTACATGGAGCAAAGGACGTAACGCTTACAGCAAGCAAAAGTTCTCAAATTTGAATTTAACTTTGCTTCAACCAAACAAACACATGTCCTGGCTATGCATCTGACTGATTTTGAAAAAACTTACTTGCTTCCATCAGAGAAATGCATCACCCTGTGTGCTATAATTTGTAAAGTTTGGTCAATTGGACAATTATTACAGAGGAGGGCTGAGCTGGCATTTAGAGCTACTTGCTGTTTTGGGCATTATATTATAATACAACTGTTACACATTGGATTAGTGTGGCCATTTAAATGAAGCTTACTGAAAATTTCAAAATAAAAGCCTGCACATTCCTGTCACATCAGTGCACCGCCATAGGCGATGCAATAATATTAGCCTTTTTTATGTTTCTGTTTCTCAGGATAGTTCATTAATATTAGCACAAATATTAGCATTTCACTGCCCTCAACTAGTGCACTGCCTTGAGACGATATTGCAAGGCAGTGCACTAATATTAGCCTTTTTTTATGTTTCTTTTTCTCAGGATAGTTAATTAACTGCCTTGCGCAGTTAATTAACTGCAATGTTAATGAACCGCAGCAAGGCAGTTCATTAACATTAGCACAAACATTAGCATTTCTTTGCCTCCAACTAGTCCACTGCCCTCCATGGGGAGGGTAGTGGACTAGTAAGTACATAACTGCATTTGAATTTAATATTTTTCTTTATATGTTATATGTTGTTGTTTGTTTTTTATAAAAATAAATGGATTTTCTGGCCTTTAGGTCGTGTTTTTTTTTCTTGATGGATCAGATCCTACTGAATCTAAGAATGGCGAGCTAAGGAGAAAGCACAAGAACTTTTTGATCTTGGAATTGATTTATTTTGAGTTAATTTGTCTCTCATTTTGCATTTGTAATTGTCTGTTGTTTTTATTCAAATCAATAATATATTCAC
The DNA here is from genome assembly GCA_903067075.1 of Micropoecilia bifurca. Classification (NCBI taxonomy): domain Eukaryota; kingdom Metazoa; phylum Chordata; class Actinopteri; order Cyprinodontiformes; family Poeciliidae; genus Micropoecilia; species Micropoecilia bifurca. The sequence continues at coordinate 1,074 of CAEGAF010126265.1, forward strand.
CAAAACTAAAACTGCTGAATCCTGTCTTCATTCCCACTTCAGGCTCCTTAAAAGAACCATCTTCTGATGAAGCTCTTGTAGCCGCAGTTAGCTGAACAGCCCATAACTGTTACAAGAGACAACACACATTTTCCAAAAAGAACAAACAAACCTCTAAGAGACAGATTATTGTTTGAATAATCATCCGGTTGCTAGTGGTGAGTAGGGTTGTGTTTATAAAATGATGTCAAAATACCTCAGGCACTCACGGTTTATTTTAGTGTAGAATCTTTATTTAGTTTATTAATGGAGTATTCTTCTGATTTGTTATTCTCTCCCTTTTCCGCTGAGAGTCAGAGGAGGTCGACCTTTAAAGGCGAGGGAAAAGGAGGGCATGTGGTTGTCAAGACAACAGTCAGCCCCAGCCCTCAAAAAAAGTAGAGCTACGGGTAAAAAAAAAAAACATACACTGAAGGAAAGGAGGAGGAACAAGTGAAGTAATGAAGCTTAGCTGCACATCTCTAAATATAGTGCTTCCTTAACACAGCTGTCAGGGCGGTGCAAACACACGTTTTTGTTAGTTGGTCAAACTAAGTATGCATAACTCCTGTAATGAAAAATCACTGCGATTTGGATCACATATTTGCTCACTGCCTTCATTCCTCTTCAGCAAGGGGAAAAAAGGTTAGGATTTGTTTCAATGCGGTGCTTCACTTTCGGAGGCCTTCTCACTTCCTGACGGCCTAAAATCTGTCAGACTGGGCAATTTTCTGGTTTCTAGTCATGCCTTTATATTCCCTTTTTTCTCCCCTCCAGAGATCTGTCTGCTGACCCGAGGCAGAAGGACAGCCAGTGTTCGAGCTGACACCTACTGCCGCCTGTACTCTCTCTCGGTAGACAATTTCAATGAAGTGCTAGAAGAGTATCCCATGATGAGGAGGGCCTTTGAGACGGTTGCCATCGACCGACTGGACCGGATAGGTAAGGCCATCATGTTGTTGGACGAACAGAAGCAGTAGAAGACTTTAGCGTTCATTTTTGTCAGCAGTAATTACAACACCTAAGGTTGTTTAGTGTAGAAGTGTGAGTTCAAGACTTTAAAACTATTTTTTAAAATATGCTTATGCACCTCATATTGACAATGCTAAAATGTATGTAGTGAAAGAACAACTCTACAATAATCTAATGGGGAAAATTAGAGGAGTAGCAGTTTTTCTGGCTCTTTATTTGACAAGAAATCCTTTACCTTGGAACTAATTTTAAAATGATACTAGATTGATTTGGTGAGTTTACATTAATATTTAGATCTGAGTCCATAACACCAGCTATTAATTTTTTGGTAGTTGTTAGATCCATTAAGTCTAGTTGTGACTGAATGCGTCCACTCGAACAAACTTTCAGTCATTTATGTTTTTTTACACAAATATAAAAAGAACAAGTAAGCTGATCTCATAAGATTCATTCATAAAATGCAGTGATGGAAAAAATTTTTATATTTTTATTTATGAGATGTCTGTTCAAAAACACTGGTCTGTCTGACGACTATGACAGCATTGTGGGAAGTGACATTTAAACATTCTTTGTTTATGTTGTCATGTCTCAATGCTTTCAGTGAATATTTCCCTCCAAAGTTAAAACACACACACATGCACACTCACACACTCTGTTGTTATCTATCTTCACAATGTGAACAACTCCTTCTGGAGGTCAGCTGTGCTGCTGTTTGTCGCATGACCACATTTGACATGTGTACCAAAAGCTTCGCAGCTGCCACCTGTCAGGTGTTGCCATAGCAGCCAGATTTTGTGCATGAGTACCCCATCAGTTTGACAGCTCACTTATTTGGGGAAAACCTCTGCGTCTTTTTCAAGGCATAACCAGCAGCCACTCAGCTTCTCTAAGCTCCACACGTGGATTTTATGAGTCAGTCGGTTCTCACACGTGCTTTCTTTTTTGTTTCATCTACAGCACCTTTAAATAAAGATAAATTAAGTGTTTGTGGAAAGGGGTGACTGTGTGATATATTGCTGATGCAATATGTGTCCTTCTATTTTAATGGTTACCAGACGTCTACCAGAAACACTCACTCAAAAGCTGCAGGCTTGAGCCGAAGAAACTATTTTACAGTGGCAGAAAACTTGACAGGAAAGTGTTGCGAACGCACTGCAATGATTCAAAGATCGCGTAATACTGTAGGTTTCCATTAAATTCTAGAAATGAGGCAGCTTTGTCGAATCAACTCATTCAAAAGAGCCATAATCTTAGTTTTAATCAATTGTGGCGTGAAAGAGTGCTTTATTTATAGAGCACTTTTCTCAGTCATAGTCACAAAGCATCTTAATTGTATTTCATCACTCCTCAGCAGAGGCCCTTTGCAGGCAAAGGACTACATTTTCTTTTTAATTTTCGTTTTCTCGGGTGTATGAAAAGAAATACTATCACAATAGCCCAGAGAAAAGCTGCTTTTCATCACACCTTTGCACATCAACCTTGCATTTCAATGGCATATGGTGATGCACATTAACTAGTAACACTTCAGCATAACCTCTTCATCTTTTACTATATTTTATGTAATTTCACCTTCTGCACCTATACATTTACATGGCTGTATGGTGTAAGATTAAAAATGTATTAGTCTGACAGCAGGATTCGCACTGTAGCCAATTTTCTATGGGTGACAGTACACTATGTATGGATTCCTTTAGCTTTCTCTCCACACTTTAGAGAAATGTGTAGCACTAAGGTTACATCTCGACACCTTCTTAAAATAATGGCCTAAGTAATTTTTTTCTAAAAGCTATTTTCTTGCCTAAGTTATCTTGAGGCAATAAAAAAGGGGTGGTTTGTTTTGTCAAAACGACTTTTAGCAAAAATTACTTGGCTCATTATTTTAAGGAAGATGACGATTTGTAAGCCATGAATTTTCTGTTTTCAGTGCATGCGATATGCCAGGTCGAACAATTAAGATCATCATCTATCTTGCAGTGTTACTTCTCACAAAACCATATGGACCAGAGAAGAACAAGGCGTATTGACCTTGATGGTGAAATGACGCCTTTCTATTCAGTTTTCTAACACGTTTTCTGCAAAGAGATCCAAGCTGACGGCCACCGACACAACACAACATATGTGCTGCTGAAGCTCAACAACAAAACTCAAATCAAGTCTAGCTGATGTTTTCTCTCATAGTACCTAAAATATGACACATTTTAAATCATTGGGATGCAGTTAAGAAGACTAACATGTCAAAATGTACAAATCCCAATGGCTGAGTAATGAATCCCAGCCATTCATTACTCTCCACTTCTTCCCACATTTTACAAGAAAGAAACAGATGAGGGAAAGATGGGGATGGGTATTGTTAAATGGATTAGTGTGGTGTCTGCAGTTATGCATGTGCTGTTCAGTCTTGTTGTGGTGAATAAAGAGCTAAGCCAAAAGGTGAAGCTCTCAATTCATGGACCAATCTACATCCCCACCTTCATCTATGGTCACAAGTTCTGAGTAGTGATGCTAAGAGTGAGATAAGCAGCTAAAATGAGCTTCCTCCGCATGGTGTCCAGGCTCTCTCTTAAACGCAGGGGGGGAGCTTGGATATTCGAGAGCAACTCAGAGCAGAGACACTAAGAAGAGCCAGTAGAAGCGGCTCGGGTATCTGGTCAGAATGCATCCTGGACCCCCCACTGGTGGAAGGGGCTCCATCTACCTCCCACCAGGAGGACATCCACAGGAAGACCTAGGGTACTCTGCAGCTGACCTTGGAAGGCCTTGGGATTTTCCCAGAGGAGCTGCCCCAAATTACTGGGGACAGTGAAGTCTGGACATCTCTGCTTAAGCTGCTGCCCCTCTGACCCAATCCTGGATTAAGTGAAACATAATAGATGGATGGAAAATCTAATTTTCACCTGAACCTGATTCTCCTTCTTAAACAGCCAGCATGTTTAGTTTTGGTGCTTCGTCTCACCATTAGCGACCTTTCCTCAGTTCTAAAAGCATCGTTTTCACTAAGCACCTGGCCTCCTTGGCCTCGTCTCCAACACACTTTGTACTTGTTAATTGATAGGAAACTCAGACAGATTCATCTCTAACACACATCTCAGTAAATTGGCAGTGTCTTGGGTAGTTCCTATTATCCTTTTGTCTTAATTGCCACAGCTGTGGCTTGACCCTGTCTGACCCTCTGCTCGAACTCACACCTGCTTTCACAAATTTAATTGGTACAGCTTTGTGGACGGCTCCGCAAGGAACGTACTCCACAGTCACCTGCTTTCATTTTGATCTTTAAATTCTCCAAAAACAAACTTAAATTTGACATTTGTTGAGGCCCCTGCTGGGTTGTTGAAGGTTCATGACTGACTCTTGCACGTTTAGTGGAAGCCTAAATTAGTGGTTTCCAAATGTGCCGTTCTGCTTCTGTTCCACAGACGACAGTAGAAAATACTGGTTGCCCCCGCTCTTTGTTGACTCTATAATTAGTAAGTAAATGATACAATTTCCATATAAGAAAGCATGAACAGCCTAAGTATTGGTTACTTTTATCTATTATGGGATAATTTTAGTTAATATAATCTACAGACAAGTTAACATTTACCAATAACTATTTCTTAAATGTAATTTAATGTAATTTCTGAAGAGGTTCTCCAGATCCCATACTCATTAATTTGTGATCCCAAACTTTAGGTTGCTTCAAGATAAAAGACTTCTTGCCATCTTTTGTTTTGAGTTTTCTCTACCTCCTCTATGAATACTTCATGCTTTGTTTATTTATTACTGCTTCAGAAGACACTGTACCTATCAGTTACAGAGCATTGCATGTCTTGAATTTTATAGTGACACTATAAATATCTGCTACTGTTGGGTCATCTACTATAACAGTCGCCGAACGTTGACTTCAGAAATGAAATCTGCTGTCCATCTGCCTCAAAATAGTAAAAATACTTTTGGAATGACAACTGCTGGATAGCTCTTTGTACCATGGACTTTACTTTGGTATTGCACCTTCATGACACTCTTACAATGTATTTCCATGCTACAATGATGTAGGTTAATGATCTCTTCTGTTGCAACACAGAATAAATTTCAACTACACATAAATATTCTGTGTACATGTCTTGCAGGCAAGAAGAACTCGATCCTGATGCACAAAGTTCAGCATGATCTCAACTCCGGTGTTTTCAACAACCATGAGAATGAGATGATTCAGGAGATAGTCAAATATGATCGGGAGATGGTTCAGCAAGTGGATGTGCCACGGCCACGGGCGATGTCCATGACCCCTCCGCTCCCCGGCGGGATCTTTGTTCCTCCTGGCTCCTCCGCTCAGCCTCGAGACTCGGCAATCGCCACCCTGCAGCAAGCCGTGGCGATGAATTTTTGTAACCCCATGCAAGGAAACTCAGTGGGAGCAGGGCCCTTGCAGTCTCCTAGGATGGTGAGGAGATTCCAGGTGATCCAGAGTGTATCCAGTCCGGCCTCTGCTTCTCCGCTCCAGTCGCAACTCCTTGCCTCCAGTGCCTTTGCTCCAGTCTTGGCCAGCCCCACCGTTCAGAGCCCACTGGCTGCTGGAGGACGATCATTCCAGTATGGATCCAGTGCGCTGACCGGTCCAATATCAGGCTCCCAGCTATCTCTAGTTCAGCAGCACATCGCCAGTCCTGCACACCGGTCCAGCATGCATAAGAGCACCCATTCCTTGCACCTGGGCAGCCTGAGCCAAGATGTCAGGGCCCTGTCAGCATCTCAGCCCTCACTGCCTCATGAGGGGGTGCAACCAGCTGTCCCCAGTCCACCCCAGTCAATACAAGTTTCTTCCACTTCTATCGGACCCCCTCAGACGCCAGTGGGCCTCGCAAGCATTCGGAGTGCAGTACCTCATAGGGTGGTACTCCCCCACCAAATGTCAGTGGGGGCCTTCCCCGTAGCATCTTTGCCTGGTTCTGCGCATGGGTTTGCAGCAGGGGTGGCAGTGGGTAGCATGGGAACAGGTCAGGGGGACACGCTACCGCCTAAAAAGGACTCAATAACGAGCCTTCCAGAGACAGACCACATGAAGGTGAGATCTAGGCTTTCCTCAAACTTGTGATCTTAATCAAACTGTTCTAGCGGGAGTGACTGAACGAAGAATACGATCACAGGAACACGTTCCTCTTCTTTTTTCAAGTTTGACTATCTGAATGTATGAATGTCGAGTGAGCTGGTAGCATCCAAAATATATGAATCTAATGACGTTTGATTCTACAACAGAGATGTTTCCACTCACAGGTGTAGTTGCACAGATAAGTAAAAGTAAAGTAGCATATTTCACAGCATAGCTAACAATATATTCTTCAGTCTCCTCCCATTCTCCTCATACGATATAAACCTGAGGCCAGATGGTTTAAAACTGTTATTCAGGGAACTGCTTTAGATATCAGATGTTGGAACTTAATTTGTGATTATTTACTGTAACTTCGTAATGTGCCAGAGTTCCTTTTAAACTGTTAGACCTTTTTGCTTTGTTGTCCCTTTCAAGATGTCTTTGTCGACTTTTTGGGAAGCACAAATAATAACAAAAACAAGAGACAATTTTTTGACTACCTTATGACAACAGTAAAAGCCATACTTCAGATAAAATATTATGATTGGACTGCTGACAGTATTAAGAAAATTATAATTTTACCGGCATTTCTACTAGGAGGGAAAATGTAATGCACAACCCCCCCGCCCTGCCCCCAAGACTCTTAAAAGGATAGTTTGGTTTTCAGTAGATGACCATCAGAGCAAATTTAGATTGAAGAAGTAAAAATACACAGGAAGAACTGGTCCTTAGGCTCCATTCACACCAGACTGAGACTGGCTTATGGCCTCCAGACCCTCGATGACTGTTAGAAGGTTGCTGAGTCAGGTAAAATCTCCATTTCAAGAGGCAGTGATAATCCTGCTGTGCCTTTAGTACTCATCAATAATACTCATCAAATATGATTTTTTTAAATGTTTTCTTGCAAACTTATAGCCACAGGTGTCACATCTTCTCTGGGGAGTTTATCAGTGTATAAAATTAGTACATAAGAATTTGACACCATCATTTTCAATCTTACTATGGTTTTCCGAATCCTTTGGATCCAGAGTAATAACGCTAACTGGGTGCAACACTGTACAGACTGGCAAGTCTCTGGTGTGGGCTTAGTCTGGAGTGAAGGGAACCTTACCGAGACAGAAAGTAAATCATAGATTTTGTTAATTGTGGTCATATCGACTATCACAAGGTATAATCGTTATAAGGTAAAGACTTACTCTTAAAGTCTTCACGTAACCCCACTATGAAAGAACCAAACTATTGAGTTAAGATCACAAGGGATGTTATAATCCATTCCGAAACTACAGTGGTGTTTATAAATGTATTTTGTTTTCTTTTTTTTCCAAAATAATTGATTTGTGCTCTAGTTATCCCCATGTTTGTTCACTTTATATTTCATAAATCTAAAAAGGGTGAGTTTTCAACCCTACATCACTATGCACCTTTCTGTTTTGTTTTTAAACAAACATTTATTGGATCAACAACACCTTTTCAACCACAAGGAAAGTCCTCTAGCAGCCAAAACTGTTACAGTAAATTATGCAAAGTTCAACAACTGGCTCATCAATGTATTTTTTTTAAATAAAAAAAAAAATATATATATATATATATAAATCTGTAACTTATTAGCTATGGTCAGAAAAAGGTTATCGACAACAAAGAAACATGCTTATATCTTGGATGTATATAAAAAGTTAAATATACAAAGTTTGCTTCGGGCCTCTGCACCGACTAATCAGACTCAAATGCATCCCAGGAAGCAGTTTTTATTGCCCAGACTTGAACTGTGATTCACTGCCAGTTACAAACTAGAAACTTATTACAAGTTTAATCGTAAACTCAGGCCCCCTATCATTGCAATGTAAATTCATTCTTTTCTAATACTGAGTTTTCACTTGCCTTTAGTGGCCGTTTAGGCGATGCATCTCTATGCCAAAGTCAATTCTCACAAATAATGAATCTCCTGTTACCGCCACAATTTAGATAAACAGCCAAGGACAGCGCCGATCCCTCGCAGGACGTATATTGCAGGCTGCCTCTGTCTTTGATGCCTGTGTAAGAAATCATCGAATGCCACTGATTTGTGTCCAAAAGCATTAGGAAGAAGACCCTTTTCTCCTGGACCTGACATTCTATTCACCTCAGCTCACGATTGGCTGAATCATTACAGGATAATGAGAGAGGAAAATGGAATCCCTCAGGCCTGTTTGGGTCTGTTATTATCATCCTTCAGCTGGATTTCATTATACTCTGCCAATAATGAGTTCCTCTCCTATGATCATTTTGCATTTGCGTCCTGTTTAGTGTGCGTTCTTGCACAGTCATCCACCTTGGGAGCTTCAAATTGAACAAAAAAAGTTGTCTGTTTAAAAGTATTTTTTTATAGTTTTTATTTTTTAAAGATCTGTTGTGTTGTTTTTGTCTTGTGATTAAATTATGCCCACAGGATCTCATTTGGGTACTCCAAAGTAATTAATACAGGCTTGTTATGAGAATTGTGCTTATTTTACACTGTCAGGGTGCCAACATCCTGGGATAGAAGATGTAGTTAATGACCAAATTAGTTTTGGACCCATAACCGAGACAAGAGCAATGGTGCAGGGAAAAAGAAACTAAAAACAGGACTTGCCATAAAACAATAACAGTTCATGTTTACATTCACTGAGCACCTTTTTGGGCATATATGTTCAGTTGCTTGCTCACACAAATAAGTCAGGAAAAGACTTGGCAGCATTTCAGTGCAATTAGGAATCTAGTTGACTTCAACACAACATGAGTTCAAACAAATATCCTGCAAAGGGGAGGGAAGATGGTTTAAATGACTTTGGATTTACCATAGATTTGGGTGCCAGATGGGACAGAAACTGATGATCTACAGGGACTTTCATTCACAACTATCTTTGGGATTTCCAGTGAATAGTTTAGTTGTGTAGAAGGAACTTAACTTTTAAGGTTGCAACTGGTGCATATGTTTTCCTGGCACATTTTGGACAATTTAGTGCTAATTGAGCATTGTTAAACACAACAATCCCCCTGAGCAGGACCACCTCTTCCCCATATGGCCACAGTGTAGCCATCTTCCAGAAGGAACAGTACCATGTCTTAAAGCTCCTGTTCACTGTGGTGAACTCATTTGAGATATGGTGGATTGGGAAATTTTAACTAAGGCTGTTCAGCCAACAAATCTGCATCAGCTTTTTATCCGTCATTCCAAAATGTACTAAGACCTCGGAGAGACGTTCCCGATACCTGGTTGAATCTATGCTACTGAAGAATTAAGACAGACCTGAAGGCGAAACAGTGCTGGAACTAGAACTAGCCTGGTGTGCCTAATAAAGTGGGCAGTGAATGTAAATTCTGAGAACCGTCACAGAGCTCCAGATATTGCATGTATTTTTTTTTGACGAATAAAAAACCCCCACAATAATTTTTATGAAACCCATCAGTTTAGAATTAAACCAAAGCTACAAATGATGCAGCTTTTGTTACACAAAACTCGCCTAACGCAGATCAGATATCAGAACATTAAACAAATCCAGTCGATTCCTATGAATGTGACATTTGTGACAAGCAATAATGGTCTAATAGCAGACTGAGTGGCAACCTTATGCAGATGATACTCAATTATACTCTTGATTTGTCTGTGGAGATGTAACATTTTAAATCTTACACTGGTTTTTGAAACTTTACTGAAAACCTTGTTTGTTGTTTCTTTTTGTAAGCAGATAACTCAGTTGAAACCACCATTCTTACTATGAATAACTTGACTGACATGGTTATTCCTATGTGTAAACATAGCTTGCGTCATGTAAACGAGACTATTTATTTATATAACCTGGTTCACTATTATTGTAGACCTATAAAAAAAGACATGTTGAAATAATTGTTTTTCTCTGACAGAAAGCATATTATGATCTGGACTGAACTGACCAATCTTAAGAATTAAAGCAAAAGAAAACGAGTAGACATGACAAAAGGTGTATGACTTTGTTTTCTATACTGTACAACGAGGAGTTTCTGTGAAAGTTTATCTGTTTGGTTTCCAGGTCGGTTTAGAAACTTGGCACACTGGCTCTCGGATTTTCCTACAAAATTTCTGAAAAGTTTTGTTCAGTTTCCTCTTTCCTCTTTTTGCAACTTTGCAAACATATTTAGTGTTGTATAAATGTTACAGAAACTCAGCTGTTCGACCCACAAGGCATCAGTGAAGATAACATCTGTGTCATGCACACGTTCACACATGGCTGCATTTGCAAAGCTGTGGACTTCGTTGCATGATTCTGATTATTTCTTAAAAAAAACCCTCATAGATTCCAATTTTCACCTTTAAAATATTAATATAAGCTTTTCCATCTATTTTGATTTTTTATGATCATCAGTATGATCATAATGATCGCAGATAACATATGCAATTATGATCGCAGATAACATAATGCAATTTTGTACTTATTCAAAATCAAACGTTATGTACCTCAATCTCCTCTGTGACATCCCTGCTTTCTTTATGCATTTGCAGAGCACGGTTGTAACTCTCCTAATATTGATTCACCTATTATAAATCCAATAATAAAACTAATCAATATTGCATTGCTACAAACAAAGGTCTTGGTGAAATAAGTCATCAGCAGGGAATATTTTCAACTTTAACCCCAGCTTTTCTTTTTTCCATGTTTTTTATTTAATCTGTCACTCACAGAAATGTAAACGAATGAGTTACATTTTAATATTTTACTTTCCTCTTCAGTTAATACTTTTTGGCTATCATGTATTAAATAAAAGCACTGAAGCTTAATTTGCCTTACTAAGGGAAGCAAAATTTCCAGTGAATGGCTCTGCTTTTTGACAGTCATGATGTTATTGCTTCACTTTCACAGCCAGAATTTAATATCTGCTCCGTCAATCTAACCAGCACTTCGTTTTAGAATAACATCTGTCATGGTGAAATACTGCCCTTATTACATTTTAAGTTTCAAATGCCATACAAAAATAACAATGTAATGTTTGTCCATCCATCTAGGCCATTTTACATCATCTGTCTTGGCCCCATCCTGCTACTTGGAAATATCAATAATTTACGAGGAACCTGTTCTGCCTTCCTGACAGCGATGGTTGTATCGACTACACTTTCTTCTGCCTCTCTGGTTACACATTAGTCTTAACATGCAACTATGCGTGAATCTGTGTTTGGGCAGAGGTTCAGCAGTCATCTCAAAAACGATGAAACGGACGGGGGCGTTAAAGGGATGTTCAATATTTTGGTGGGTGGTAGGCAGTTCAGAGCTTTTTGGGAGTGGACAACCTCTCTCTGAATCTTCTTCTTGCAACAGGTTTTGATAAGATGCTCAAGTCAGTTCCTTTTTGGGCCAAGACAAAATTTACAGCATCGTCTTAAGATTTCACTGCTTGGTCTGTGATCTCTAACAAAAAAAAAAAATTACAAACAAAAAAAACCCTTTTCACTTGAATAATGCAGTGAATACGTTTAACAGCTGCAGCTATTTGTAATTTATCAGAATCAGCTTTACTCGCCACCAGTGGCGCATAAAGTGGGTATGCAGGGTCTGCAACGATTAGGGGCGCAGCACCAGAGGGGGCGCCAAAACCCCGTCTGGAGGGGGCGACGCGCCTATGATGTTTTCCCATATACTTCAGCGCGCGTTTCGCTCCTTCACCTCGCGCACATAACCAGGCCGCGCTTTTGATTTGTTTAGTTGACAAAGTCGATAATGTGAGGAAAGGTAACCTGGTGTCGCTCTACCAGCTGTGCGTTGGATGGTTGTTAATCAAGGCATCGCTACCACCTGACAGTCAGAATAAAGGTCAGAGCAGCTCACACTGATGTGCACAAACACACACCTGCCAACACTGCATCACCTGTCTCTGTTTCCCCCACTGCGCTGCCTCCCTGCTTTCCTCTCCCCTGCCGTCGGAGAGCTGTGGCCCAGTTCCCCCCCCTCCATGTCTGTCTGCACACTCCGCTCTGCTGAGTGCAGGGCTCTCTCGACACCACGGGGGCAGCAGATAGTGCCGGGAGAGCCCAGGAGCCTGGCAGCAGAATCAAAAGTCCCCCCCCTCGGTGAGAGTGAGTGGTGCAGCTATCGCAGAGTGGCTTCCAGCTCCGGCATGTCTGGCAGATAGCAGCCAACACTCGCATAGTGTTGTTCACTTTCTGATGGCGCTGCCGCCGGAATAAAGAGCTTCCCGAAAGCCGCACGCGTAACGCTGCTTTCTGCTGCGAGACAATAGCTCTGCGGGGGAGGCGGGCGAGCGCTGAGCGGGTGACACGAGATGCCTTCGCAAAGAGTACTGGTAAAAAAAAAAGGGGGAAAAAAAGTATTTAGGCTCTTAAGGGTGAGTTATTTTGAAAGTTTGTGTTGAGCAAGAGACGTGGCGTTTATAGTTGACGCGAACTTTGGTGCCGTGTTCTCTGAAAACGAGCCTCCTGAGAGAATTATAAAGATTCAGATAAGCACAATTAGTGCGCGAGGCCGACGCGTGTGGCGCGCGCCCCACCGCGCCTGCTTGCGTCAATACATATGCTGCTATGCGACGCAGATAACTTGGGCAAATATGAAATACTGTTTTCAAAGGATCACTTTATATATTGAGGGGAAAGCCTGTCCCAAAGAAATGAGTCAGCTTATAGAAAAAAAATTGGGACAGCATTAAAAGTTGTGCCAACCTGTCTGAAGAAATGTGTTGAAGTCTTAAGGCTTCATTCACCAACACGACACACTGACAAAGAAAAAAAAAAACATTTTGGCAGTTTTTAGATGTGCCACAGGTTCAAAACACCAGAGTCACATGGCTTAATTGCCTCCTCATTGTGTAGATATGTTCTCCAGAGTCCTGCTAATCACCTAATTATTGTATTCAGGTGTGGTGCTGCAGCGGCACATCTAAATGTTGCAGGACATTGGTCCTCCAGGACTGGAGTTTGACACCTGTGGCTTAGATCAAGCCAACAGTCCAGCACAGCTACTATATATATATATAAACTTCCAATAATAATATAAATATTATTATTTATACTCTTATAAATTACATAATTATTTATAATAATAAATAATATTTTATTATTATTATTATGCTTATAATAATAATAATAATACTAATAATACTAATACTACTACTACTACTACTACTAATAATAATAATAATAATAATAATTATACATCCATCCATCCATTTCTTCCTCTTGGGTCGGGTCACGGAGGTAGCAGCTTAAGAAGGGAGGTCCATACTTCCCTCTCCCCACCCACTTCTTCCAGCTCCTCTAGAGGAACCCCAAGGCTGGAGGGACTATGTCTCTCGGCTGGCCTGGGAACGCCTTGGGGTTCCCCCAGAGGACATCGAACAAGTGGCTGGGGAGAGGGAAGTATGGACCTTCCTTCTTAAGCTGCTACCTCCGTGACCCGACCCATCCATTTCCTACACCCTTTATCCCTTAATGGGGTCGGGAGTTGCTGGTGCCTATCTCCAGCCGGCGTTCCGGGCGAGAGGCAGGGTACGTCCTGGACAGGTCGCCAGTCTGTCGCAGGACCACACAGAGACACACAGGACAAACAACCATGCACACACACACTCACACCTAGGGGCAATTTAGACAGACCAATTAACCTGAC
>CAEGAF010126277.1:0-13811 GCA_903067075.1 Micropoecilia bifurca
GCTCAGAGGACAGGAAGCTCAGAGGGGACAGGAAGCTCAGAGGACAGGAAGCTCAGAGGGGACAGGAAGCTCAGAGGACAGGAAGCTCAGAGGGGACAGGAAGCTCAGAGGGACAGGAAGCTCAGAGGGAACAGGAAGCTCAGAGGGACAGGAAGCTGAGGGGACAGGGCTTCTCTGTCATTGGTCCTAAGTTATGGAATTGTCACGAGGTGCAGGTTTGGAGGTGGTGAGGAGACGCAGAGACCCAGGTATGATGAAAAAGATGATTTAATGGAAGCTCAACAGTCCAAAAGACAGGCAGCACGGCAGAGCGGAAAAACAGAGGCTACAGCAAACCAGGACTTAGCAGTTCAACCGGAGAGCTGGGCTGAACAAAGAGCGAATGCCGACACAGGACTTCACAGTTCAACTGTGCCGGCAGAATGACTGACATAGACACACAAATGACAAGGACCGGACGAGGAACAGAGACAACAGGGGAGACTAAATACTCAAGAGGTAATCAAGAGAACGAGACACACCTGGGAAACAATTAACGGGGAAGACGCAGAGACAGGACTCACAGGGAACAGGACTACACAGAAAACTCAAAAATATACACAGAAAAACACAGATCCTGACAGGAATGACTTGCCTTTGCAGGTCAGAGGTCAGAGGCTCCTTCACTGTCCACTTTTGAAGTTCGTCTTAATACCCATCTATTTTACTTGGCTTTCAGCACCAGCAGGATCTAGTTTTACATTGTATGCTTTTGTTTTTAAACTGTAAGAGATTTAATTTTTTTATTGTTATGTTGTGTTCTAATGTACAGCACTTTGTATCAGCTGTGGTTGTTTTATAGTGCTTTATAAATAAAGTTGGTTTGGTTTATACCCTTGGAAAAGCCTCTATTGATGCTAGCACCAATTTGCATTAAACATATGGAGAAAATGGAGTTTTCATTTACTTTTTAATGCCATTAAATGCAACACATTGTCATTTTCTTAACCATCATTGCAAACAACAAACCCTGACATTTACAATTCACTTGCAAATCTCTATGTCCTCTTCCTCTTTATCATCAAAGCAGATGTTCTATCAAATCTTGCTCACTTTTCTTTCCAATTTTGCCAACTCTGTGTTTCATATCCAAAGTGAAGCACTAGCATAAACTCATCTAATGAACTATGAAGCTAAGAAAATGAGGTGGAGCACAGATACAATGAAGAGTTTGGGCTACAGTTCCCTTTAATTTATGCTGCAGAGCATTAACGCATATGATTTTTTTTAAAGCTTACAGCTGTACTACCTCCACATTAATGCTGTAATGGGGACAACGTTAAAAAGGTGTTTAAAACTACATTAGTCTTAAAACAAAAAGTGAGCATTGCAGTCAAGCAAATTGCATAAGAAGGGGAATGGAGAGAGAGAGTGTGCTCAATAAACATGCTTTTCCTGTGTAAAAAGCCTCTAAAGCAGAAAACAAAAAGTGTGCCTTGTGCAGACATCAGCGCTCCTCCCAAAGGAGAAGTGAGCCAGGATCTCATAACGTGCCACAGTCGAAGCACTTTAAAGAGCCCAGTGCAGTGTCTGCAGCTGCATTTAACGCGTTTCTGATGCTCATATTTAATTTCTCCTCATCTTTCACCTGAAATGGACGTCTTTCCTCTTGATAAGAAAAAGGCTGTGGAAAGCAAAAAAAATCATCTTATTGCCCATCTGCTTTGGGATAATTATTAAATTATGAAGCAATTCAGTGTATTTAAAGTTTCATGGCAGTCATTAGCATCCAAGCACACAGAGGTAGAGTTGGGAAAGGTGGTGCAAAGCTGGAAAATGAGTGGCGATGTAAGACTGGAAACAGAGGCAAAGGCGCTGAAGATGGAGAGACAGATGACCTAGATAAATAAGCCCCTGCACCATGTTCTCCATCCTCATTGGGGTTTTTCTTTACATCAACATGGATTTTTTGTCACATTTATTTTACTTTTTCCTTGGCTTTGCTGCCATAGCTTGACTTTTTCCTTCTTTGCCTCGTTAATTTTCTCGTTAATTTCGTTAAATTCGTCGACTTTTAGCCTAGTGGCCAATGGCAAAAAGAAATAGGCTTCTGTGTAACTTTATATCTGAGACAGGAAGTTTCTGGCTTAAGAAGTTTCTAGAAACTCAAAACTTAAAAAAAAAATGTTTTCTTTCATTTATTTCCGAAGAGTTATTAGGGACATGGATAATTGTGCCACGGAGGTTTCAGCTATTTCTGACAATGTACTTTACGCCATTAGATAAATGTATTCAAAATACAGATTTTAGAATAAAAGCTTAAATAATTTTAAGGCTTTTTACACATCTTTCACCAAATTCCTAATACATTTGTCTTTGTATGACAGAGCAAAAATATCCAGTGTTGTCCATTCATATTCTAGCTATTGCATTCATCATTTACTCAGAACTAGAACACAACTTTATTTAAACTTAAGGGAACCCTCAGAGGTACTGCCTAATGGCCAGCTGTGATTCTGCTTCCTATAATACCAGCACCATGTGACAGAAGTGGAACAATGATAAATTAAACAATGGCAGTTTTCACAAGGCAGCCAGCTGCAGTATAATTTTGTTTTTAACCAACTGTGACATAGAGTGAGGCACTGGGGAAAAACATGCTCTGATTATTTTCTCCTAAAGAGTTGCTGAAAGATAGTAAAAACAAGCTATACAGAGAGGTAATTTAGCATATAAAGCAGTGATTAACAGCAGCTTTTTTCAGCTGTCCCTGGTATGGTTTGCATCTGGCAACATAAGGTTCGGCTTCGGTGTCCAAGAATGTGACTGTGTAAAGGTACAGTATATCAGTGAGCTACCATCCTTCATCTGTGTGGCTAATACTGCTATTTTAACCTTCCAAATCTGTAATCCCTGATCTTTCCATAGATTATACTTTATGTAATCCATACTCTGTCCCTTGGATTGCAGTGCAGTGTTTTGACCTACATTTAATGTTATTGCAATAGTGACAGTGAGCAACTTTAATCCCACAACCCTGACGAGAAGAGATTGGATTTTTGACATGAATAACATTTTAACAAAACAGTCCATAAATAGTATTTTACAGTGCATGTATGGACAGAATGAAACCCAGGAACAAGCCAATATCTACCACCTTGAATCAGGGATGCATTCTAGACAATTGACTACAGGTTTAGAATGCAAATTTGGACATCCGGTAGGTATTTTTTGGTTGTTTTAAGCAATTTCAATTACAAATTTAATGTAATCTTTCTTTAACAGAAAGTGTTACACACAAAGTATTTTCTTTTAGTAGGGCAATAAACATCCAACAATTCAGAGCAAATCAATTATTCTATTTACCTTGGTGTTTTTTTAAAGAAATATCTAATTTTTGTTGCTAGCAAGAAATTATCTAGACCATAGCAATGAAAGAAAAACTGTATAAAAAGTTTGAAAGCTGCACACATTTTATTAAGACAGAAAATGCTACTTTGTTTAATCAAAATATTGCTTGTTAAATAAAAAAAGAAATCATAGCAACATTGTATTTTAAGTTGGCTCTGGAGTACCTTTCCACTTTGGGACTCTGGCCTATGTTTGAAAATGTTTGGACACCACTGACTTGAATAATTGTGCAAACACAATGATTATTTTCTATTAGTTAATGAACAATAATGACATGTAGATCATGGGTATTGCAACAGTTATGTCTTATGGGAATGTGTTCCCATCTCATTTGATAAATATTTGTTTGAACCCTCCCACATTTGCAAAAAATACCTTTCCCTCCAGCGCTTTTTCTATTGTTTCACAAAATAATCATTTCCAGGTGATTGACAGGAGAATACTCCTATTGCTAAAACTCCACTCTGGTTTTCATGTTAACCAACAATTCACCATGCGCCAAACATAAACAACAGAATCATTGTGGCTGCTGAAAAATGGACAAAGAAAGGTCAGTCCCATTCAAGTCTCACAATGTCTGTCCTGTCTCAGGAGATTAGGGCTCGGTATAGGTGGGAAAAGTGAGGACAATTCTAGGGGCCCTAACCAACAGGGGGCCCTCCACAATTTAATTATTTAATTTTTTGTTCATAGAAATAAAAAAAATAAAAAAATTGGGGCCCTGTCAATTACAAAATTAATCTTATTGTATTTTCAAAGATTGTTTTCAGCAGTAAAAATGTAATGTTCCCACTCGCAGATCAAAAAACACACATCCATATTTGCCCTCAACCCCCTAGCTGCGTTAAATGGTTAGTTCCTGCTTGGAACGCTAAGCAGCAGCCAGTAGGAAACAAGAACGATTGTGGCAGTTCCTATGCTGCTAAGAAAAGTTATAGAATCAGGTTTTCAAACAACAGAGAGGGAGAGAGAGAAAAAGGCGAGAGTGTTAATTTATAACCCAGATTTTCTCCAAGAGAGGTGGGTAGACTGTGTGAGATTATCAACCATTTAGCATAATTAGCTTAGCTACAAACTACAATCCTTTTCATTAGCATTTAATAAATTAAGGGAAAAATTACCAACATATTCATATATTTAACTTGTTCACTGTACCTTTTGCCACTTAACAACAGATGGGTCAGTCAGCAGCAGCTCTAAGCCACGTCCCTCCTGACCCGTCCTCTCCTGAGTGAAATAAAAGCTGCAGTATGTCACTTTTATATAAATATATTTTCACATGTTTTTTTAAAACTGTCATTATGTTGTGACAGTATGGTAGGAGAGGTAATCTGGGAAAAGTCTATTTCCTCTGCCTTCTCCCAGTACTAAAAACAACCATTCAGTGGCAGGAGAGTATTAGTGCTGCCAATCACAATCTCATGCGGTGCTGCTCATCCTTCCTCCACCTCGATTTGTGCTGTGCTGCAGCTAGCATAGCACAGAGTTGTGCAGATTCTAACTGTGAATGCTAAGTTTAGTTAGCACAGCTACCAGCAGATAAACAGTTTCTTTCCTGAAACAACAACAATGATAAGTTGTTTCTCCATCATTAGCACATTTAGCAGTGAGTGAATGAGGCTAATTGGCAGTGCTAAGGGCGTCCTACTTGTTCTGATTGGTTGTTTTGGTCAGAACGGTGCATTACTTTAACCAGTAATAGTAATTCAGGAGGAGATTGATTGTTTTCACAGATTATCTGTCTCATAACAAACTGCTATGACATGGTGACAGCTTTAACAAGTATGGAGAAAACATTTTTTATTAAAGTTACATTCTGCAGCTTAAACAAAATGCAAATACATAGCATTTTTAGAAGTCTGGATTGCTGTATGTGTAGTTGTACATTGCTTTTGACTGTTGCTCATGGGGAGAGACGTTTCAGTATCTAAAATTAATATAAAAAATGTAAGTAACTACTTACATACTGTATGCGGACTGTGGGATGTTAAATTCATGAGCAGTAAATATTGTGCTAATTATCAGTATTGAACCAAAGAAAGTGAGGCAGATGAAGCCTTTAAAATTGTGACGCTTTTTATGGGTCAAATAGACTCAAAAAATTGTAACACCTGCTGCGGGGGGGCCCCAAACAAATTTTTAGTCAGGGGGCCCAAGATTCCTGGTGGCGCCACTGCATGAGGTGACAGAACTCTCTGGTTTAACTATGCTAGTGTTAGTGGTCCAACTGAAGTTACTGCAATACAGGTGATTGAACTGCAGGCACGTTTAAAGCTGGAAAGAAGTCGAATGAAAGTGGTAAGTTTTTCTAAATGAAGTTAATGTGTTAACTTAAGGAGCTGGGCCACACCCAAAACACTCCTCTAATTTTCTAGGCAGCCTGTTTATACTCTGTTCATCCATTGATCTCAGACTGTTATGTTTCTTCAACCATCAGACCCATGACTATTGCTACGATTACAAGTCTACAAATTCAACTCACCACAGAATGCGAAGTGGCAATTCAGCTCTTCCCTTCTTAACGATCTTCAATTTCCCATCTGCTGCCAAACATTCTCCTCCTCCAGTAACAATACAAGCTTCAAGTCGCAAATGCCTGCACTCAGGTATCTTTGATACTTGAGCTATGTCTTGCACCACAATACCGTCAGTTCAAGAACCGTCCAAGGTTCATCCTTCACCTCCAACAATATTCCAGTCCCATGACCGTAGCCCGCTTAGAGGTGTTGGACATCAGGCTTGTTCTCCCGGGCCACCGCCACCTTCTGGAGTCACTCAGCCAAGCAACACCAACACATCCATGTCCCATGGCTCCACCACAAGCATCTCAACTGGTCAAGGCCTCAAGTCCCATTTTGTCACTCGCCTTCAACGCTCTCTACATGAGAAAGGAATCCCTATTAGCTGCTCAGACAACAAGTAAAGTCAAGTACCTTCCGACTCCTTTCGTCCTCTACAGTCTCCTCATCAAACAACAGCATTGCTGTCATCCGAACATCCCGGGCTTTTCCTCAGGGTCACCTCCCAAGCCTTCCCATCATTCTCCCCAGATAACCAAATCAAGATCATTCATCCCTTTACCCCCTCATCATTCATCCCTTCATCCCCCATCCCTTCATCATCATTCTTTCATCCCTTCACTAATAAACCTTTAAACCTATATATTTGTGGCTTGGTCCTTGCTAGTGAAATAAAATACTCCACAAATTGAATTTAAAATGAGAACCTTGACAGACCAGTTGAGTCGCCACCAGTTGTACAGGAGAGAGAAAAGCAGCATGAGGATCTTGAGCTGCACGTTAGCTACCCCTGCTAGCGAGCTTGTCCTTCCCACATTACAAATGCTTTGAAAGCCTCTGATTTTGATAGAGGAAAAAGTACAACTTATATTTTTGTTTCAAGTTTCCAAATTGGTTGGGAACTAGAATCAAAGGTTTAAAAAAATCAGATGAAAATAGACAGAAGCAAGAGTTTGTCTTTCTAAAGGTGTCAGCAGTCTAACAAATTAAATGCAAAAAAGAATGAGTGAAATAGATTAAATAAATCTATTATTGCTGCTTGTGAAGTACAGATATGACAATCTAGGCTGTTAAGCAGCTGGCTATATCAATTGATAGCCTGATTCATTTACTTATTTCCACACTATGAATACCAGAAATGACAAAAATGTTTGATATTCCACACACAAGTATTTTAAAGCTGCTCCAAAATTTAGCAGGGGCTTTTATGGAATAGTTTTCTTTTGAACATGTATCTAGCAGCAGACGTTGATATCACTACAATGTAGTATTATGGTCAAATTATGATACCTTTTTTTATTACAAAAAATATAGTTCTAATTTAACGTTATTAAATTAGTGAGGATAGTGAGGATGTAGTCTTTAAGAACAGAATAAAGATGCAATATTGAAAATAGTAAAATTATGAGGAAAATTAGAAAAATAATTTGAGATCTGACATGACCAACTCCACAAGTCAGTGTGGTTCTTCCTTCAAAATAGACACAATTGTTTCAAAGTCCTGCAACTGATAATAATTTGATGTTGATGTGTTATAAAACTTATTATCTTATTTGTAAAACCTAAACTAAAGTGTACCTTAACAAGATGCTCAAGGTGTCTCGTTTTAGTGCAGTGGTAAAACTGCTTTTTCCTCTAGGAGTTTTCTTAAAATTGACACTTACTAATTACGAGTTTATTCTCGCAATTTTATTACGTTAGTCTCGTTCTTTAAAAAACTAGATTCTCTCAGTCTGACCCTTGTACTCCTTCGTAATGATCACTTTCCTATTTTAACGTAATTTTTTACAACACCAAGATATTTTAACCATGTTTATCGAATGTTCAGAACGTGAGGACTCGTTTGGCTGAAATGCTTACTGTTGCAAGGAAAGAGGCCCATGTGTGTTTTGTGGCTCATTCACTGTGTCGTTGCCTCGTAGTTGTGTGTGTTGTATTTAGGTCATGGCTTAGCGAGTCGACAGCTTCTCGGCCGACTTGCCATACTCATTATTACTATTTACCGATTTGTAATTGCTTATTAAGTCTCTGAAGGCAGCTTATGATTACGCTCTCCTCTCTACAATCTCACTGCTGGCTAAAATGGTGGCACATTATGCGTCATCAGGTCAGATGCTTTTAGCCATTGGTGATCTCGTAAATTTATTACCATATATAGTACTGGGCAAATATTGTTCAACTTTCACCAGCCTTCATATATCGATCAATAAACTGATGCATTTGAGATCAAATTGAATTTTATTGTAGGTATATTTTTTAAGCACTGGAACAAAAGGTTGAAAGAAAAACCTCCTTAACTTCATGTCATGCTCAGGGTCTGAGGAGAGTCGGATTTAGATGAACCCCACTGGAGAAATCATCAGGCCATCCCAGACCCAAAAGACACACCAAGAAGAGAGATATACTCTCTGTTCCACAGTTATCTTTGAGACATCCTGCTTTCTTCGAACATAGTATGAAACCGGAAAGAAACTTCCAGGCACAGGTATAGCAAATGCCACAAAGATGGTGTATTTCAGGGTGAAAACCAAATCAAGAAAACAGTTGTGTTAATACAGAGTTTGGAAAGAAAGAAAAACATTGAATGTGTCTGAAAGGAGGAAAAAGCACAAAGTAAATGATAGCCCTGTAGGGTCTGAGAAAAGGCTCCGTTGGTGAACATAAACCATTTATCTAGAACAGGATGTGGGAAGGAAACCAAGCACTGAGCATCCGCTCAATAATATCATGCTAACAACCAAACTCAATGATGTCAACATTGTTGTATGAGGCGTTGTTTTCCTGCAACATGGAGGAGGAGACTGGTCAGTGAAAAAACACTCCATTCTGAAAAATATGTTTGCATATAAAAATATATTGATAGAGTGATTTACATTGTCTGTATACTAAAGATAATTTTTTTTTTACCTATCCATTCTCCAGAGTACTTCATGCTGCTAAATTACAACCAGATACAGTATAATTTGAAAAAGCACCATATTCTGACTGTCACCATGACACGTACCAAGTTCATTTTAACTGGGACTTTGTAGAGTTGCAATTACATTTAATGTTATTTTATCTTTTCTAAGTCAGAAAGGGAGAGAGGCTGACTCTCCCCCACTTGTTCCTGCACATTGCCAATATAACATCTTTATTTTTTGGAAACCCAAGGCATACGACAAAAAAACTATTATTAAGGTAAAGCTGTTTAAGTTGGAAATCCAACGTCATCCATTTACTGAAAGAAGACATCTCCTCTGTTATCGAGTCCAAGTTGAACGATGCGCTTGCAGAGGATTAAGCTGGTGGAAATTGAGATAGATATTGCTAACAACAGGTTTGTGGTCCACCCAGAAATCAACAATGCTAAGTCTGCCATTAGTTACTTAAAATAAGTCCAACCTTAAAGAGATTGTTGCAGAATTAAAGAGTGAATTCTGCTGGATAAAATAAACTAAATAGGAGTCTACTGGGTTCATTTACAAATTGCCTCAAGCTCTGAAAAAAACATTAGATTGTACTATTTTCAAGGCGATTACATTCACTACAATATGAACCACAGTCCAAAAAAATGAAGTTTATTTTTGGTGGACTTTCTAATGTCAGAAACTGATACAGTCAGTTTCAACTAACATAATTTCACTGAGTATAGAAGGATGTGCTATGCTAACTTAGCCCAGCACTGTATCCAAAAGGAAATATATTCAGTTTCAGTTGTGTTAATAGGTGAGGATTTTTTTCATGTTTCTACAACAGGAGACTTATTTTTGACTCTTGTCATATTTGCATCTAATTGTCATGCAAATTTACAGAAAACATTTAAATGCTGCAAAAAAGAAAATATCAGCCTTGTTTCCATCTACTGGTTTGGATTCAACTTGGGTACACAAAGAAACATTTCATTAGGTGTTAATGATACATATTGCAGTAATAAACAAGATGCAAGATGTTGCAAACACCTCAGAAAATTGAGAGCCTTACCAGAGGCATGAACTGGTAAGGCCACCAGTGGATGGGAACGTTTGCTACGCCAGAAATCATTTAGCAAACATGTTTCTGTCTCCTTTTTAGCTCATTAATTCCTTTTCTTGTAAAAGCGGAAAACTTCCTTAAGGTAGCGTAAGAACCTTTTTTCCAAATTCAGGACGTTATTGCGAATTTCGCAGTTTCCATCAACCTTTTCTAATGTGATACTTCAAAATGCGCTTAAAACATATGTTGATGTAAACAGCTAATAACAACAATAGAACTTGCTCCAAACATCATGAGTTATGGTTGTGGAGGACCCAACAGCAAGCACAAGGTAGGCAGATAGTTTGGTTTAAATTGTTATGATCGTGCCATATTGTTACTCAAGGTCATCCTGCAGTGAGATTCTTCAAAGTGTAAAAAAAGTTAGGTCTTCACACAACAGCTTCAGATATCAGAGTAACAGCTGCTGAAGATAATTACTGAACCATTGTTGTTAACTAAAGCACAGAAAGAGGGATGGATAAGGGGGGAAATGAGAAAAGAACCAATGAGGGAGAGAAAAAGTGCCGTATAATGGCCTGTCAGCAAATGCTAAAGGATGGCTATTAGTGAAACACCACTTTGCAACTTCATCAATAATTCACCAACATGTCAAGGGCCGAGCAACAATCTCCCTTCCACCCAAAACTCTTATTTATTTTCCTCCCTTCCTCCATCTGGGTTTCCTTTAGGTTGAGGATGAATAAAGTATGAAAATAAAACAACAGAATCAAGTGAAGGAAGTTTGTTTGAATCTATTTTACCTGCAAGGATCTGTGTAAACTCAGGCAAGTATATGCATATATAAAGAGAGAAAATGCACAGTCATGCCACTTTCTGAAGCATAATCTAACCTCAGAACGAACACCCATGATTCACTCCTGGCCAGTGTTGTGTGTGTGTGTGTGTGTGTATGTGTGTGTGTGTGTGTGTGTGTGTGTGTGTGTGTGTGTGTGTGTGTGTGTGTGTGTGTGTGTGTGTGTGTGTTTGTNGTGTGTGTGTGTGTGTGTGTGTGTGTGTGTGTGTGTGTGTGTGTGTGTGTGTGTGTGTGTGCGTGTGCATGTGTGTGTGTCACACATTCACTCAAAACCAAATCTTCCCCCTCGTCACTCTCCCTTAAACTACAGGCGTTGGCTGTGCGCGATCTATATGTCTAACCTGTTTAGTGTTTCTCATACTCTGACTGGAAGACTTATTGATTTACTTGGAGCCGGTTTGGTCCCAGCCCGCTGCCCCAAGTGAACGGAGAGAAATTACCTGCAATGCCGAACAAATTAAACAGTCATTTGCTCTGAGATGAAGCCAGGCTCGCTACGACGACCAAGCAGCAAATCTGAATTCGCAGGCTGACCTGGCAGCAGAGAGCTGTCCTCCCGTCTCATTCACTCAGAAGGACAGATAAACAGTCTCTCCAACCCAAGACGCCGTGCTATTTACAACAGCTTGACTCATTGAAATTAGGGATAAAAATGTCAATCCTCTCTTAATTTGTCACACCTGAGAGCTGAGAACAATGTGGCAGGTATTGTCAGTTCAGAAAGGGACCCTTCATCCCGTTCATCTACAGATTGGACCAAACTGAGTAGTGAAACTGAGTGAAAGAGAAATTGAGATGTATTTTCAACAGGTATATTGTTAAAATTGTAAATGTGCTTCTTTCCATTCGTGGAAAGTATTTCCCCCCTTACAGATTTTATCTCTCTTTGCTTTTTTTGCAACTCTTGATGTCTAAGGCTGCACAAAGTAAATACTAAAAGTTGTTTAGTTTCATACATGAATGGAAGAAGGTTTCAAAATCAACATACACAACAACATGATTGTCTTCTAAACAGGGGAGGGCATTTATTATCGTTTATCATTTAAAAGTATCATGTCGACATTAGCTTTGACAGACAACATTGACATAATAGTTTTGACATAATTTGTAACAAGTAAACATACAAAGTCTGCTAACAAGCAATGTAAAAAGAAACATATCAATAAATCCTAACTTAAAAAAAAATTAAAAAATGCTTATATTCCTGTGAGTCTCTGTTCAGTTGCTTTTTTGCCATGGTTGAGCATTGCCAGTTGTTGATAGGATATTAAAATGAAAATCCAATATAGATGTAACTTTAACATCAAAGGTTTATCCTCTTAAGAGTCTGGGAGTGCTCTGCAAACTTCACAACAATCTGCTCGCTGGATTAAAAGATGTTTTGACATGCTATTGACATTTTTTCCCCTGCGAGAAGAAAACTTTTGGATTATCACAAATGAAGTATTGATTCTCCAGGGTTCATCTGTAATCTGCCCAGTATGGGCTTACCTTGTTGTTTAACACTGCCAGCCTGAGGTTCAACAAATCTAAAAAAACCACAAACATAATTTAGAAATTCTGTGGGTGGAGTTGGGGAGATTAAAAAAGGGGAATATAGAAAAAGGTCATATCTGCAGCTTTTGATTTCAAATGAAAACTCTAGGAGAGAGTTGAAGTTTAATTTGAGGTGAAGAAGCAGCTCCACCTTATGAAAGTGTCAGGTGAAGAAAGAGGTGGGAGAGCGGTTTAATCATCCGGTGAAACAGGAGGCGCTCGTCTTCTCGCTGCCTCAGTCTCGGTTTGCTAAGCACCGCCGATGGCTTATGCAGTCAGTCAGCTGCTTGAACAGAGTCCTGAGCATTAAGAAGTTTTATCCCGGCTATTATGTCTGTTTTATTCTGATGTAAATCACATTGGAAAAGTTAACTATTCAAAAAACAGAAATACAGAAATAGCCTGGGCACTTAATGCCATAAACAGAAAAAAACATTTACTCTTTCTTGTGAAATAATTAAAATATCATATTTCTGTGGAATTTATATATTTAAACAGGCTATAAAGTGATAATGCATCATTCTTTGTAATCAATGTACAGACTATATTCATTTGTAAATTTACTTTATGATAGAGGTGAAAAACGTATTTGAGAAAGCAACAATAAGAACCTGCTGCTATGACAAGGGCTACTGTTGATTTAAGCATTTTTACAAAGATATACTAAACTACCAACAGAAATAAACCAATTACGCATGAACTTGTTATTTTCAGGTATGTAGTAACTCAGGCATGGATAAAATTGTGATTTAATAGAAGACCCTAATATAAAAATAGACCAGCTGCCAATTGCACAGCTAGAATGTCCTAGTCTCGTAAAAACCAGCTCCTTGTTGTTCGTTTTGCTTCGTATAGCGTTTCTGCATCCTTAGCTCTGTTTAAGTTTAAAACAATTGGATCAACCCAATCGTCAATGTTTGGCCAGGATTTATGTAATGTGCTATCTTGATTATGAAGTTATGTAATCATAAGCTTAACAACCGTGTTAATAAATCTGATGATTGTCAGATTTATTTGCCCATGAAGCAGAAGGATGTACATTCTACCATCTCCTGGCATGTCTTGTGATATTAAAGCTTGGTTGGCCTTGAACTTTTTAAATTTTGATGAAAACTAAACAGAGGTGATGGTGTTTGGACCCAGTGGCCCCTGAGTCCTCCTCTGTTGACCTGGGACTCTTGCAGGTATATTTTAAACCTGTTATTACAGATCTTGGTTTTAAGGTGGACAGTGATTTTAAATTGGACAGCCAAATCAGAGCCGTGGTTGAGTCCAGCTTTTATTATTTAAGGCGATTGGCGTCAGTGAAATCTTTTCTTTGCAGGCAGCATTTTGAAACAGTGATCCAGGCTTTTATTTAAACTCAATTGGATTACTGTAACTCACCTTATCACCTTATCGTGGTGGAGGGGTTTGTGTGTCCCAATGATCCTAGGGCGAAGCGGCATGCGGCTCGGGTGGTCGCTGAGGCAAAAACTTGGGTGTGGGAGGAGTTTGGAGAGGCCATGGAAAAAGACTTCCGTACGGCTTCGAGGCGATTCTGGTCCACCATCCGG
>CAEGAF010126279.1:0-16990 GCA_903067075.1 Micropoecilia bifurca
ATAATAATAATAATAATAATAATAATAATAATAATAATAATAATAATAATAATAATAATAATAATAATAATAATAATGTGGTTTGGCCATTATTTTAGCAAGATGACAATATAGTCCTTTATTTTCCAAATGTAATCTTGTAATATTTCCAGTATGTCCAATAAAATTAATTTATAATGGGAAGAAATTGCCAGATGCAGAACTCTGAGAAAGTTTTGAAGTAAGGTCAGTTTTATTTTATTTTTTTTGTGAAAAATCAGGCAACTATTAGAACATCTGGAAAAGTTAAAAGTTAAGCGTAGAGGAAAAAAAATAGAAAATTCAACACTAGTTGTCTCAATTTAAGACACATTTGCAACACATTGATGCTTCTTTTCTGACATGGAACAACTAGATGGCTGACACCTGGCCATGATTGGCTGAACGACGGGGGGTGAAGAATTCAAATATGTGTCACCGCTTTAGATGAATACTTTGCAGCACAAATAACTGAGGTTCAAGATTCTATATTTATACTAATAACTTATTACAGTGCTCATACTTGAGTTGATCTGTAATAATTTAGTGATCAGCATAATATTTTCCTCAGTCTCAATCAATTTGTCTAAGTGCTACAAACTGGTTTTACAGTTTGTAGCTAATTAGTCAGGAATGCCTTCCTGACTGATTTGCTTGTAGCTGTTTGATGGTTTTGATGCTGTTAATGCTCAGTGATGCTGTTAATGCTCCAGTAGGTCTGGACTTGTGCATGAAGCTGTGAATCATATTTTGTTGCGCAAACATGTCTGAACAAATTACTAAGATGACAATTCTTTGCCAGAGCGTTCATAAAATGGGTAATATTCCACCATGTAATAAAGAAATGATATTCCTCTTCAAAATATTTCATGTGAATTTGCTGTATGTATATAAGAGCCTCTAAATACACATTTGGATCCAGGGAGGATTAGAGAAAAAAAATCCTCAGCAAATACAAACCTGTGCTTTCAGTTCTTTAGTTGAAATAATAATAAAAAAATCATTTCGGTTTTATGTTGCGTGATCCTTTTTTTCCAAAGTGGAGAAAAAGTTTTGAAAAGCAACAACAAAAATCATGGAAAGTCAAACATTTCTGTTATTCCTACATATGGTGATTTCACATTGTTCTGCCCTGAACTATTTCTTGAATTCATTCAGCCGGGATCAACTTCTGGATTCAATAAACACTAAATATACACAAATTTAAAGAGCCATGTTTGCGTTATAGCAAGTTAGTGTTGTTACTGGCTTTCAACTCAAGCTTCTCAAGTGGTAAAAAATGTTTTTAATTATAAAGCCATTACGTCTGCCTGACCGTTTCAAAATGTTTCCAATTTGTTTTTGTTCATAACAAAGAGTAAAACTGCGTTTATGGGTAATATCTGACATACGGCTTTTAGCCACGAGCAAAACTGGCAAATATATGTTTTGAGTAAATACCTTTTACGGATTATGACAAACGACTAACACAAAATGTACTATGTATTCTTCAAACTCAAACTCAAAAGCATTTCATTTGGCCTCATTCCACCAAACTGTCTACCTAAAAGACAAAGATGGATGTAGAACATTTTCATTAAAGATATGTGGAAGATAAATCTAGAAAATTTCCACGATAAACAAGTTTAACGGCATCCAAAGCCAATTGTGTTCACCCGACTTTCTCTTCCAGGAATCGGGAATGTATGCTGAACGCTAGAGTGCCGAGCTGGAGGAGTTCACCTTTGTCAATAGGAGACACGTTTCAGTTCGTCTCTAGGACAAGCGTGTCTTGAGTCACTAAAGCTTGTGCTCAGATGAATCAGAATCTCCTGGAGGTATTTTGGTGGCATCATCAAACATGTAAGAAAGCTGGTTCTTTGAGTTATTTACAGTTATTTACTGGACTTGTGGCTCATCTTCTTTTGAACATGAAAGACAAGCAGTTGAGGCAGCGAGCAGAATGTTTGCCAGATAAATTTCTCCGCCAAGAGGAGAATGACAGTCATGTGAAAATTGTAGCACACCTTGTTAAATGTTTTGTTTTTTATTGATTTAGAATGGAGGTGTCCAAAATGCGGCTTGGGGGCCCTGGACTAGTTCAGCACTGCTGTTGGACCCAGATGAAGACTCTTCATTTTTATTTAAACAAGTTAAAATGATCTTAGAATGGAACAGTTTAAGTACAACACTAATTATTTGAGTTTTAAAGGGGCGGTTTTATGTGTTCTCCATGCACATTGTGCCATTTTGTAACACAATCAATCAATCAATCAATCAATCAATCAATCAATCAATCAATCAATCAATCAATCAATCAATCAATCAATCAATCAAGCTTATTTACATCACAAAAACCACAAAGCCATAAAACACACAGTCATCAATTGATTTGTTAGAATTTGTCAACATGTTGATTTACGTGTCACCTATAATGTTTCAAAAGTAACTCTAGAAACAGGTGGGTTTTTAGTCTTGATTTTAAAGAACTAAGTTAAGCAGTTGTTAAAAAAATTTTATGACTTAAAAAAATCGCTTTATAATTTAATGCCTTAAAATTGGGCCTCTGCCTCTTTAAAAATTCCTGCCCTTTCTGAAGCTCCACTGCAACCTGCTAATTGCTGCTGGCTAGTCTAGAAGAGCTGAGTGGAGGGGGAGGAGCGAGGGGGGCGATGCGCTGTAGTATGTAAGCTTGGAAACTGCAGCTCTGAGGAGAAGATGTGTCTCGAAGGCGGGGCTAGGTCCACCCAGGTGTTTTTCATGGCTGAATAGTTGCCGTGGGAGACTCAAACATGAATGAAAGAATCAAGGCAACACTCAAGGTATGTAAATGATGAAAGCTAATTTAAAAAATCATCAATTTTACATGATACTGCCCCTGTAACAACTGCCAGTTTGCATTTAAAAAAACATACTAACTACACCACATCAATTCAATGACTTTTACTGGAATGATGAATCGTAATTATAAAAATATATGATTTAAAGAAAATAACAAAAAATAAATGAAGACAAAAACTGTTTTAATTGCACTTGTTTGGAATTTGAAAATGTATATAATCAGGTAAATGTTTGTGCCTATGTATCCAACATGAAGAAAGATGAAGTAATAAATTTTTGTTTCCCATGAAGATTTGCCAACGATAAATATATTTGCTGTTGAGCTCATATGTTCATGTATGCAATAATTTAGTTACAAAATGGGTTTTTGAATTTAAATACGTATTTATTTGTCTGAACTATGTAGTTTTGGATTAAAATGCGATTTACCTCGTCCCAACACTAGTCAGTACTTTATTCTAACAACCCACTGTACTTTGATCCTTGAGCCAATAATACCAAACAGGATCCAGTCAAAGTTTGTTTGCAGAAACTTGTCATAAATGCAAAAAGGGCCCCATGGAAACCAACACAAAACCCCATAATCTATAACAAAAACCACATGTTAATGTGAAGTTCCTACAGTGAAAAATTACAGAAAGACTCAGAAGAAAATCACAATAACAAAAAAAACTGAAAATGATATAACGGAAATTTATTATAAGTCCTTCAGAAACGACAGGAATATGATTCAAAAGATAGAAATGAAAACTTCCTTTCAACATACTTTAGGTTTTGTATTTCATTTATATGTTTGAAGACAACAGAACTCTCACAAAGAAAAAAGGAAAATCTGGTTTGAGAAACAAACTTGACATATTGCGTTTCAAAACGAACTCTTGGAAAGTGATGCTGTTTTGTCATGCCTCCATTAAAAGTCCTTTATGTCTTTGGCCTGAAACTAGAATTAGTACAGATGTAGCATGACTGATTTTGCATTTTGAAATTGTTTCTGTCAAGTTCAATGTTCTTTTCTGTGCCTCACAGGCCCAAATTCTGGCTTTTTTTCCCCGTCTCATTATGATTACTTTCATTTTGGGGAAATAAAAACAGAAAGGTGATTTAATAGCACACTCTTTATTGTGTTTGGAGACTCTTACGTCTTTTGTTTCGTTTGACAGGTTTTGTTGCTCAATCAGCTGAATTTATATGCCTCAGCTTATTTTAGTATAAAGCGTAACTCAAAGCAAAATTGTGAAGGAGGTGCTTATTAGAAAAAGCTGCATTCAGTAACAAACAAATTAGGGGGAAAAAAGCAACAAATGGAAGATACGAGAAAGATGTGTGTGAATTTTCAAAAGAAAAAGTTAAGAAAACTAAAAATGCCTAAAGATCTGCTTAAAGTGAGAAAACAGTCAACTTCTTTCATTATTTTGGTTTAATTTGGGCCTCTTTGGTTTCTTAAACTGATTTCTTTGGGTCAATTTGAATTTTAGTTTGGGCTGATTTGTATTTCCACGTGTAGTTTAATTTTCATCCCTTTATACTTTTTCTGTATGACCAACAAACCTGTTTTTTAATGTTTATCTCTCTTAGTATATCAGCGTTTAGAAACGTTGGAGTGTTCCTTTGCTTTTTGTCAGATCCTCCAGTATTTCACGTTTCTCCTGGTGCGTTTTTTTTATGGTGGCCGACAGGTGCAAATGCGCAGCAACAGAGAAAACATGCAAACAAAAAAAAGACACGTGCATAAATGAAATGCAGCAAACAAGAGACACAAACATAAAAGAATACAACCACAAATGAAATGCAGCAAACAAAAGAAAAGATGCAAACAAAAAGTGCTCCAGGCCACTAGAGGGAGTCGAACAAAAAACAGCTGTGTCCAAGCTTAGGATCTGTGTCCTTTAAAACAGGTGTTCAGAAAAGCAGCAATGGCGGCAAAATAATTTTTTCTGCATTACATTGATTTTTTACAATGTTTTTAGGCGAGAATTTAGATGTAGAGATCTGAAATATCTGCTCGGTTCATCAATAAATCACTTAATTCCAATATTGCTCTGACGTTTTCGGACCTGTCTGCTCCCACTGCATTAACAGCCAGCTCCCCTCGCCAGCTGTCAGCTGGCCGGGAGCTCCAGGTTTGGTACACCAAGAGAAAACCCATGTCTCTCAGCAAATTGTTTTAAAAACTCATGATAGTTTTCCCCTATGAGTTGAGGTGAAACACAGATACAGCAGCATTGCTGCATTTCATTTATGCGCGTGTCTTTTTTTGTTGTTTGCATGTTTTCTCTGTTGCATTTGCACCTGTCGGCCACCGTAGTTATTTAACTGATTTTAATAGTAACATGTCCTGCCCAGCAGCCACTCGCAGACAGCTGGTAGGCATGATGCTAGGACTGGAGAACTGAGCTGTTACTGAGATGCACTCTAGTCCTTTCAGTGCTGTGTTTCTGTGCCAGCCCCTAGTCTGAACCTCAACTCCAGCTCCAGCTCCAGCTCCAACCCTCTCCGTCTCAGCCTCAGTCTATGCCATGGATAATGACGAAAACATGGTTCAGCAATCAATTCCGCAACCACAGAGCCTTGTCATCGCTTCCTCTCTGAGCCGAGCATCTTACCACAACTCAAGCCACAGTGTTGCGCTCCGTCCCGAGGTTCAACAACTCATCAGCTGTCTTCCACAGCAAGTGACTTCACCTCTCCTTGTCTAAGACTTGTAATTGGCCCCTGTCGATGCTTTGTCTTCAAAGCCGCCTTTGTAAACTCTCTTGTCTCGTGCCATGCTCTACCTCCGAGTCCAGGTAAAACCCATTCTCCTGAAAAGAACTTCAGGAACAGCCAAGTCTGAGCCGTAGCTAGAGAGTTGGTTGTAGTATGGACAGCAGACCTCCAGAGCTCCTACCTGGGAATACCTGGGCCAGTATCATAAACTGTGCACAGTAAAAATGCCGGTGTTGAATTAACACCCAAAAGTGTCCAAGTCAGTTGGTGTCAAATTCAACAACACAGAGTGTCAAATTAACATTTACAACGGTGCTGGTGTTAAAATATGTTAAAAGTAACACCAGTGTAGTTTTGATTTCAAAACATAATGTGCTGTTGAAAAAGTAAATAAATCACCCACAAGGTGCCAATATCAATCAAATCCAGTGGAAAATATTCCAAACATTACACAGAAACCCATTTCAGTACATAGACCAATGTTAATTTAACAAAAACATGGGTGTCAATCTTTTAACACTTTGAAAAGTGTTACTTTAACACCTGCTGACTTGGACACATATGGACACTTTTGGGTGTTAATTCAACACCAGCATTTTTACTGTGTGTTTTCATTTAAGGTATATTTCTTCCTAAATTCAAAATAACTGCCTTAATTTTTGAAAAAAAAGAAAGATTTTGAGGTAGCAAACACCTGGTAAAAGGGTGTTGGAGATACATTTGCAGAGTATGTTCTAACATAGCAAAGCTTTACCTCACGTGACTGAGCAGATGTTTTAGCAAAAACATCTGCTGTTCAACAGCAGATGTTGAACAGCATGCCAACATGCCATCTAAAGCTGGCATGCTTTAGAATTGCATTTCTTTCTTTATGTCTCCAGCAGCATGAAACATCACCAATACTAGTTAACATAAGACAACAATTGCTTGCCCGATAGCAACAATTTAAAAAACTCTTTTGATTTTTCTGAGCACTGGCCCATACTAGTTTTCATCCTCTATTTCCTGTTTGTTACAGCCATGCGTAACGACAACATCTGATGAAATTACATTTTCCATAACCTGGTTGCCTCACTCCACACACCTATGGAAACACACCTAATTTGCATTTTCTTTCTTTTTATTTGCACCATTTTAAAAATTCACTCAAAAATTGGCATGACAATTGGATGGAAACATAGGGAGCTTGGGATCTATAAGTACAGGAAACTGCTGGTGCATCCCGTACCTAATTTGGCCAAAAGAATATACCTTGGTACTGATCAGAACTCTGCTGAAGGACCCTTGGAATTACAGGTTCCCTAAGATGGCTGTTGGCAGCCATCGCTAATTGGCACTTCCCAGAAACAGCTTCTGTTTCTGATCCAGGGCTGAGAAAATACATAATATCACCCTTTTAAATGTTAGTCCATGTCTTTGTTTTATGTTTTTATTTAGCTGTTTCATTTTTTTTTTACTCAATGAAATATTGGATGTTAGTTTGATTCACCTTGTACCAGCGCTTCTCATTTTAGCTGTTATTTTCTCTTATAAATGTACCCCACCTGTAGACTTCCTGTGTAGTTTAGCTGTTGACATAACGTACCGTGACGGTCCAGACCACATTCAGACCGTCCACTTTTACAGTGGGCTACAGCCACATGCCTATTCATACCACCTAAAAGTAAATGGCTGGATCTGCTATATTCTTTTGTCCTTTACAATGCTCAATAGACTACATTGAGCTTGTTTTACAGAGTTTGTTTCATTGCTTTGAGCAACCTTCTATGTCATTCCCAAAGTTTATCATTTCTCAATTTCTGCCAAGTACAGGAATGTTCTGATCAGACTTGTGGGTTTTGCCAAGTCCTAACAAAACACAAATCTTGAGCAAGCATCTTGGAACAATTGCCACATGCTACTGGTTATGCTTATTTAAGTTCATATGGTTCAAAATTACAGCTGGCAGTAAGCAGTCCCAGGCTGTAATGAATCAGTCTGTGAGTTATAAATAGATAAGGGCTTTAATAAATACTGAATATCTTTAAACCTAGAACAAAGTCTTAAAAGACAAAAGGCTCCCCTGAGAGCATGTCTTTTTTTTTTGCAGAGCTCAAACGTTTGATCCTCTCATCACAAACTGAATCAAGATGTTTCATTCAAACTGTAATTAATAATCGATATTAGTATTTTAGTTATAAAGCAAAATCTTCTACTTCTTCTTCTAAAGCAAAATCAAATCTACTGTATGCTTTACAAAATGTGACTCACAGACTTTGTAACGGGTAGATTGTCATCATGAGCAGCTGTCTCCTATTCCAGACTGCCTTGAATTACATCTGTGGAACTCAAGAGGAATTTAGGAAATGTCTGGTCACAGCAAAAAATAAATAATAATTAAAAAAACCTAAATGTGTTACTTCAAAGAGGAGACGAGTCAAAATATTTATTCTTTATTTTATAACAGGTTCATTCATAGTGTTATATTTCCTTATCTTCAACTCATGAGAATTGGATTTGCAGATGTTTCAACTTCGAATGCACAATATTGGATTTCTGGTTAATATCCGATATGCTGATATACTAAAATTCATTTGGCCGATAACTGAAACCAATAAAGATATTTTTTTCCCTGTATGTACTTAAACTATATGTCTTTCTCTACTGTAGAATTAAAATACTGCATTATCTTTGTCAGTTTAACCTGCTGTCAAACGCAAATGCTAAGGAGACTAAAAATGATGTAACACTAAAATGTAACACTTTCAACTTGCATTATATTAAGTTTAATGTCAAATTTATTCATAACATCGGCTCTCTGAAAGACAATGACAACACTCAAACAGTGCAAATTTGACTTGCTGCAGGCATCATTGTTGCTGGTTTGATATATAAAAACAACTTATATCAGTGAGTTATTTTGACGGAATGGCCAATGTCCAATATTACATTTTACAGCTATTATCGGCTGATACTGATACCATGCCGATAATATTGTGCATCCCAAGGTTCAGTTGTGTCCAGCACAGAAGGCGTTTAAAACAGTTTTCAGAAAAAGACAAAATAGTGATAGAGCTCCTGAAAAAATTGTAAATTTAAAAAGGGGCCAGACTAAAACAGACTTTCCAGTTGTACGATTGCATAATTTTGCTGACCAGACCATGATCCATTTTATTTGTGTGTGTGTGTGTGTGTGTGTGAGTGTGCTGTCTGGCAGTCTATCTCTTTTTTTTCATCTGGATGTGTGATGTTTAAGATGTTTTTATGTTCTCATGATGCTAAACACTTTGAACTGCCTTGTTGCTGAAATATGCTGTAATAAACTTGATTGACTGATCTTGAAGAAAAAGTTAAACCGATTTACTTTCCCATGTGAAGCCTTGTGGCTTTTGCAATAAGTCTTTACTTCATACATATTCATAGATTTTTGGGGGTTTATAGTTCATAATCTCTCAGATAAAGTTTAATGTTTCATTTGTTTTTTTTTATATTTTATATTTCGTCTTTGTCTAGAAAGATTCAGCAGTGCCCTGATAGAACCCAGTGAAATCATTTCAGTCATTTTCCACCCTGTCCTCATTTTACATCCATCACCTGCTGCACTATATCCTATCGTTTGTACTCACCTGGTTTCCGTGGCAATAATCACTTTCCCATCAGTTGAATGTGAGTCATTCTGTTTTCTTCACTCTTCGTCACTTCCTTTCCTGGACCAGTTTCCCATCCTGCCGTCCCTCTGCTGCTTAGATTTTGTTTTCTCATTGTAATAAATAAATAAAGGATCAAAACAAACATCGAATCCAGAACAAAACATCTCTAGGGAACATAGTTCAGATGTCGGTTGGAAACAAGAATATTAATTCATGAGCTGCTAAGACTTTTGCTTTTGAGGTATGATCATAAAACATGGGTTGTATTCTTTTTCAAGGATTATGTGGCACTAGTGGCCTTTATTCATTGACCATTTATTTAAAAAAACACATTTTTAAATAAATGTTACATAAAAATTAAGGTCAAGGTTTTATGTCAGAGCAGAATTTGTGGTTTCACCGATTATAGCACATTTTCCAGGAGCTCAAGCTTGGGACATGAGTCTTGGGACTCATCAAAATGTTTGCTGCAAATGTGAGTCGCAGTTCCATGTTTTTCTGTTTGTGGCTCATGTTTCCAGTCCCTGCAGTCCTAAAGCTTCAGAAATAGCTTTGTGACCATTAAAAAAAGTGATAGGTTTTGTTCCTTGTTGTTTCTCTATTGCTGTTGGACTTCATTCCATCGGGACCACGTGCGTTGCTTTTTGAGAGATTTTAGCCTTCGTTTTGTCAGATGGCTTTTGTTTAAGTCATTTCTCAATGTCTGGCAGTGCACAGGCCTGGGTGTGGCAAGGGAGAGTAAACCAATAAATGTGGGCACTCATGGTTATTTCATGATTTAACAAGGCTGGCAGATATATTTCCACAATGAGCCAGGCTGGTTTGGTTAGCTTCTTCCCCTTGTAAATTAAACTACTGGTTTGATCATACGCATTAAAGTGCAACAAAAATGGAAAAACACAATATACATACACACACATGCACACACTGAACCCCTGGTTGCTTCTACTTTTAGGGGATTTTAACTTCAGTACAAATCAAAAATACTTTATCTAAATGTGTAAGTGTGACTCATAATCCAAGTACTTTTCAAAAAATGTGTTGCATGCTGACAAGACAAGGATGATCTCATGGTTTTAACTGGTGATCTGAAGAAGCCTCTGACTGAAGACTCTCGCTGCATCACAGTCAAGACGAAGGCGATGGTCAGGGCTGTCCGTCATGTTCTTCATTTTACGAGCTTCCACAGCATCCAGCTTGTTTGCCAACAATTTCATATTTCTTTTTACAAGTGGTGGAAGAGAAGGTTTGATCTTTCTCGTTCTCCAGGGATTTGTGGGCTCAACTCAGGTTTTGCTGCTCCAAGCACAGCACCTTGATACAAAGGTTATGCATCGTAACAAATGCCCAAAATCAAGAAAAAAAAGTATCGCCCAAAATCCTTCCAGCTGCACAGCATCCAAAACCAGAGATACTTACCAAAGCTACACTCGTGTTTCCTGGCCACAATGCAACTTTTAAAAGTCATTCCAAAGAGGAAGTGAGTTGATGAGAATGGGCTGATTCATAACTTTGTCATGATTACACAAGAGAGTCTTATTTAAAGTAGCTGGTTTAAGTTTCAGCCCACCCTGGGCAGAACGTTTTCTAGACTGTGTTTTAAAAGGAGAAATGGGCCTTTTATCTGTTCAACCATCTTGTATCAAACACAACACAATCATCTCAACAAGTTCAATGTTCAACTGAGTTTACCAACTCAATTGCTTTGCTGAAATTTTTAAACACAGGAAGTTTGGCACAATCTTCTTTCTGAAACACTGCTGCACTGTTTTCCCAACCCAAACTGGTTCAAACATTTGACTTTGGAACACATTAATGGTTGACTCAGGCTGCTGCGCCGTTGTCAAGTGTCACTCAAACCAATTTAGAGTCTGGTTTGGTTCTAGGTCCATCGGGAAGTGTGTCCATCACGGATCTGTTCCTCATTATTGTGGATGTGTATCTGTGCAGGAACGTTGGCGGGCCGAAGGCACGCAGGAGCTGCGGTCTGGCTAACAAAGATGTTCTTTTGCAGCGACACTCAGTAATGGAGAACCTCCAGGCTGTGGTTTTGATTGACTCAGATAAGCCCAAAGAAACTTAACTATTTCACTTTGTGCTGTAGAATTTTATTGCGGACTCATACATAGGGAAAAACAGTTCAGCTCATCTGAGTGTTTTGCAAAGAGAAAAATGCACATCATGATAAAACGAATGCTACGTAGCAAAACTGTAACCCCCCCTGCAGAGCTTCTCGTTTCTTCTTGATTTGACTTCCTGCTTGTGAAATCATACTCATTCCACTCCAGAAGTTGACCCACGCATTCCAGATGCTGCTCAAGATCATAACTTTGCTTGTCCACACTATGCAGTTCTCTGACGGTGGACAGCATGTCTGCTGGTACAAAGCGATGGTTCATGTGATGTTTGGAGTTTGCAGTGATGTAAATCACGGGCCAATCAATGATTGCAGTCTGTTGTCAATCAAATCTCTTGCTAATGGAGATGAATCTGCCTGAGTTAAGCTGAAGCAGAACTGGTTGAAACTGCTTTAGCGTTAGCGCCCGGATTCAGTAGCTGCAAAACACTTGATTTCAATCTCACTTACAGACAGTCTGGTGTTTCTCACGTTTACTTGGATTCCCTCTGCTGGATTCTCCAGTCCGCTAACTGGAAGAGAAGTTGTGATAGACGTTGATTTTCTGTGCTGTTTTAAAATTACAGTCTGCCAGTAGTTTTAGCAGTGACTGAACAAAGGCGTTCAGTCCACGTTTCTCATGCTTTTAGATTCTGACTTCCCATCAGCCATCTGGTTTAAGTCGGTTCTTCTCTGTTTGTAGTAGAGGACGGTTGTTTACAGCTGAGGCAAATCCAGGAAAGCTTGATATTGTCAAACTGGCACATCATGTCACAGACAAATGCATTAGAATTTGGGTTTCTACCAGACTGTATAAGTACAGACCACTGACCTTCTTTTTTCTTCTACCATTTACTTTCATCTTCCATATGAAAGTAAATTACGTTCTGCAATTCACTCTGATGAATTGTTCAAGTCTCAGTTGTATTGCCACACTGTATTCTTCTTCTGACCCTAACCCTTCCAAACAAGCTACAGTAGATTAGTAGGGTTTTTTGTATTTCACTATCACTGTACGTATAACATACGTACTGAGGCCTGTAGAGTATATATGCTGCATGTCTTGTTTTCTTTGCGGCGTGTCAGAGCTTTTCGTGGTCTGATGTTACATATGAACCTGCTGGGATGTCAAGTCCAGAGAAGACTGGATGTGGGGCAGCACAATATTAAGATATCATGTATAAGCGATGCTACTATGAAATATTGTAATGTCAATATCAGTCAGAGACAAATCCAAAGACAACACTCATCTGTGGACTTCTGTTACCATGACAACTCATCCAACAGCATGTATTCCTGACTCTTGGGAAATACTTTTCTCACAACAATCCTTTACCAAGATTATATGGTGATGATAATATTTTTGTAATACAGGCAAAATATTTCAATTGACAATGAAATATTTTCCAGTTGTGAATAAACAGCACCTGAATTTAAATTGCTTGAAAATTGCCCTCTATGGATTAATAGGCAAAAACAATTTCTTCTCTAAAGTCGCAGCTGACATCTTTTTTTCTTGGCGTTCTGTTGACACACCTAATGCTCTTCACCAGCAAATGATTAAAGCTCCTGCCTGTCACCAGAGTTTGGTGTGGCACATAACTATATATGTGGTGTTTTCAAAAATAACAAGCATCTTTTCCCATGGCGCAGCATGAGACTTCCTGTGGTGGCCACTATGGTCTTGCTTTGCTCAGAGTGGTGGGAAAACATTGCAAATGCAATATTTAGATCAAATCATTCCATGTTAATGTTTGAATACATCATCACACACAGTTGAAGTCAATCTAAACCTTTCCAGATTTAGGCTGGCAGGACACTGTCACAACGACGAGTGACCAAATGTGTCTGATCTTTTCTTATTCAGCTTTAATTGTTAATTGTTTTTGTGTCGTGAAGCAGTGCTTCAGGAAATAAAACAGACGGGCCTACAGCAACGCCTTAGACAAATAAGGCACAATAAATACAGCCCAGCATCAGAAACTTTAAGGGAAAATGTGAAGTGACTGCTGCTGTGACCAATCTCTTTTTCGACTTATTTTTTTTTACTTCCAGTCCAGCTCTGAGCACTTCCAGACTTCTTTCCCTTGCTCTTGTGTTTGATGTTATTCTGCACTGGAAATAAGATGCACTTTGTAGCATCTATTAAATCTGACACTGCACAGAGTGGCACGACTGAGCCCTTAATGATATCTGACATCACTCGGTCCACGCCGGCCGTTAGAGGAAGACTGACCTTTTCCTCCTGTGCAGAGATTGCCCGCGACAAAGATTCATCATCACCGCGGCATCTGACCCAGGTCTGAATGCGGCACTTGATTCCTGTCATGTGAAATGACTTCATTTCATTTTTCATCAGAAGGTTAAATCAGTTAAGCGACGCATTCTTCGAAGTGAACAGTCGTCATAATAATTGGATTAAATGTTTAGATGATGGTTAACTAAACAACATATCTTTTTAATAGGATAAATTAAAATATTGTCCTTAGTTTTTAGTCTTTAACTCTTGTGCGTCCAAGGACTGAGGCAAATGTAGAGGTCTATGGAAAATGATACAGGTTGGACCCCATTTCGACATACAAGTGTTAAATAGACAGCGTAGGAAAGTGTCCTCACTCACACACACACACACACACACACACACACACACACACACACACACACACACACACACACACACACACACACACACACTAGTACTTAGAGTAGATTATGTTTAACATTCACTTTCATTTTTGACCAAATGTGATTAGACACATACAGCAAAACCTGTGTTACCACTGGTTTTTCTTGTGTCGTTGAACTGATTCTTGAGAGCAAAAACAGTAAATGCAGCTAACAGCAGCTGCGTCTCCATTGACCGTATAACTGTGGACATTAGAATTATATAAATATATTCGCTTTATGGAAAGTTCACAGAATTAAAGGTTTT
Source organism: Micropoecilia bifurca (assembly GCA_903067075.1). Classification (NCBI taxonomy): domain Eukaryota; kingdom Metazoa; phylum Chordata; class Actinopteri; order Cyprinodontiformes; family Poeciliidae; genus Micropoecilia; species Micropoecilia bifurca. The sequence continues at coordinate 14,222 of CAEGAF010126279.1, forward strand.
TACGGTAGGTTGTGGTGGTTTTTCAGCCACATCCACTGTACACAAAACTACAGCAGAACCAAAGGAAACTGTCGTGATCCGTGGTTTTGAGTATTTATTTTTGAGTTTTCTGTGTAGTCCTGTTCCCTGTGAGTCTCTGTCTCTGCGTCTTCCCCGTTGATTGTCTCCTAGCTGTGTCTCGTTCTCTTGATTACCTCGTGTGTGTTTAGTCTCCCCTGTTGTCTCTGTTCCTCGTCAAACGTATGCCAATCGTCGTTGTCGTATGTCTAGTTTGTCTGTGCCAGTAGAACTGTCAAGTCCTGGTTAGCCCAGCTCGTAATGTCAGTCTTAGATATATCAGTTGCTACCGGTATTAGCTGTTTGCTAACTCTCTGCCGTGCTGCCTGTTATGGACTGTCTTGAGCATTATTATAATTAAATCATCATCATCATCATCATAACCTGGGTCTGAGCGTCTCTCCTCACCACCACCACACCGCTTCAGAACAGTAACATTTTTTCACATCACAGGAGTCACATCATCAAAAAAACTGGATATTGCTGCTGATGAGAATATTGATGTTTTTATTGGTTTTGTTTTATTAAAACAAATTATCAGGTGAACAAATTTATAATTACATTTCTTACTTAGTGAAAACATAGCAGATGCAAAATTATGCTTTTTTTGCACATTGGTGGAATTTCAACAGGGTTTTGTGCACATCTGCAGCTTGTGCTACCACAATGTTTCAGTTGAGAAAAAATTGAGAAAACTTGAGAAAAAATGCAAGCTCTTGTTACATTGCCCCTTTGAAATTAACAAAACCTCCATCAAAATTCAAAGGGAATCAAAATATATCAACGGTTTCAAAAGAAAGGAGAAAATAAATCATGTAAAAACATCTAAAGTAGAGTCAAGGGAGAAATAAAGAAATCAGGGATGGGTTAGAAGGATGTGCCTCATTTGTTGAGTCTAATAGTTGGTGACCGGGGGATTTAGAGCAGATGTACATAACCTATCCAGTCAAGGACACACTCACACGCACGCGCGCACATACACACACAAATTAGTCAAAAAAAAGAAAGACACATACATCCAGTGCCCTCCCTGAACCTCTTTTTTCCTTCAGAACTGCCATCATTCTTTGTGGTGTAGATTAAACAAGATGTCAGGAACATTCCTCTGAGATTTTTGCTCCATATTGATCTAATAGCATCATATAGGAGCAGCAGATTTTTCTGCTTCACATCTTTCATGAAAGCCGTCCACTCCGTGACACACCGACGGTGATTTATTGGACACGGACCTGGTGACAGAGCAATGCGGTGAATTCATTGTCACGTTTCAGAAACTTGTTTAAGTTTTAAATCGTCATGTCTCAGCTCGGTCTTTTTTTCTATTTTGTTGGTGTACAGTTTGCGTGGACCATGGTGAATTGTTGTTTTCCTGTTGTGAACTGAGAAGAGTGGCATCTATTTCAAGTTTAAACATGTAACGAATTCAGAGATGCTGCATACCTTTATTGTAATGCCTGTTTATTTGAGCTACTGTCACCTTAACTGCTGTCCTCAACGAAGCATTGTCACCCACGCAAATGCTGCTCCTTGGACATCTTCTCATTTTTTGGATCGCTCTCTGTAAGCCCACACAGTAGCTGGTCTAATGGGAAGATCCCAGCAACAGAAGAATCAAAACACAAGAGGAACTAGACGTAAGGGTAAACATGCTAATCAAAGAGAATAAATCAGAACAAAACAAAATCTTAGAACCTCAACACAGTGAATGAACTGATATTAATTGCTTATTAATGACAATAATGAGTAACAAAAATTCAAGAAAACCAACACAAAAGGAAACCAAAACACAAACATCCATGGATTATAATACATTCGGTAGATGATGATCACATGTGATGTTCTAATCGGAGCCGTAACCATGGTTACAGCTTTACAGAACTGCAAACCTGTGTACAAAGTTACAATGATAAAAGACAATGAAGCAGTTTAAAAATAGTTAGCAAGCTGTAAATCATAAAAATATTAAATAACAAAATTAAAAAAAACCCACACATGAAGTTATTAGATCAAAATGAGACCAAAATAAACTGTAGATAAAATATTTTATTGGCATGACACCAAACCAGGCAAAAATATTTGAATAAACCTTTGTCTGTTCTTATGACCTGATAATTAAATCTAGCTGGATAAAGCGAAGCAAGGAGCAGCAAATACAGAAATCCCCTCTTCTCTTTGATCCCATTACTTAGTCAGATGGAAGGTAAATTAATTAGCGTGCTAAACTGTTTAAAAGCTCTTTTTTCTTCCTTCCTGTCATCCCCTAGTTTCTTATTTCACTGGCCAATAGCTCTCCTTCCCCTCATGTCTTCAAAACAACTTCTGTTCCTTCGGAAATCTCATTGACTTTGCCACCAGTTAATCATAAGTCTGCGTCACTTCCTTAATCGAGTAAAGTTGGACATACTGACTTTGCATTCAAACGGGAAATGGAATTAATCAAACCACTGTGCTTTAAAAAATGCAAGAGCATCACTCTGTTCAAAGTCTGATGATTACATACATAAAGATGATTATATCTGAACAGAAAGAGACTAGATATAGATAGTATTGCTTCCTGATTTAGTAAATTCACCACATTTGAGTGAAATGAGAACACAGCTGTGGATTTACCTTGAGTAAAATCTTAAAGGGGCAGTATTATGTATCTTCCAGATGCATAGTACCATTTTACAGCAGAATCAGGTAACTATGTTATCTTCACTTATATATATA
>CAEGAF010126280.1:0-14141 GCA_903067075.1 Micropoecilia bifurca
TACTGCTAGTTCTGATTGGCTGTTTCTGACTGAGGGGAGTAATTATGCAGAACAGGGAGGAGATCGATTATTTTTTTTAGAGATTATCTGTCTCATGTTAGGACAGCAAAAGTTTTAATACGTGTGTAAAGTTTATTTTTTAGGTTAGATGCTGCAGTTTAAACAGGTTCGGTGTGAGAGTCACTACCAGATGGAGCAAAAGCGGCTCCGTCTGTCAAATATTACTACCTGTAGCAGAGCAGCTATTCAACAGCGAGATCAGAACCAGCGTCTTAAATCGCAGCTCCAAGACTTAAATAATTTTTTGGGTTATTAGTTTAGCTTTCTGACTTCATGATAATCCGGTGAGTGTTTGTAGCTGTGCGCTGCTTTACCTGCTGTCTGATCCTCCATGTCTTTTTTACTGCAGTGAGCCTCGATGTAACTAAACTCTGTCAAATATGTCATTGTTTCAATTTTCCTCCGCAACACGCAAACATCCCCACTCAGTGTCTTATAGTTCCAAATCGCTTAGGATTTGTTGCTGCGCGTTTGCACAGAGTGAAGGAAAGAGACCAGCTGCACAGGCAGGCTGAGAAATGAGATGCAGGTGATCGGTATCGGTAACAGAGCCAATGATCGCCGCTCACCAATCATGCACTTTTTCACGAAAATCAGCCGATTATAATCAGTGACCAATCGATCGGCACACCTCTAATATTTAAGTAGTTTGTGGGCGAGGCTTGCGCTGGTATTACTACAGATATTTGGTTTGCAATCCAGGGTGAGTTTAATTGACTTTGTGGGTCTCTAGATCTACAAAACATACAGATGGCTATACCAGATACAGAATTTATACTGTGATCTATTTTATAAATGTTTTTCAGCTGACTAATTCACTGTATTGTTGTGTTTTTAGCTCTTGGTGGCTGTAACAAAAGGCTGATAAACCACAATGTTTCTCTGTTTTCTCCCGATTTAGCTTCACACCATCGTTCTTACGGCTGGGCTCCTGGAACGTGGTGATGTTCGTCACGTATGAGCAGCTGAAGCGAGCTTTGATGGCGGCGAATCACAGCCGAACAGCTTTATTGTAACCACTGAAGCTTACCTGAGGGCTGCTGTTGGAACACAGCTGCCTTCCATTTAGCTTTCTTTCAGTGAACACTTCAGTTCATACTTAATGCAGTAAAAACCTTTTTTAAGTTTCTGGGAGTGCAACACATTTCGCTGAACTAGGGTGAATATTTCAGATTTAGAGCTTGTTTGATCAGCTTCTTGCTGTCGGCACTCAGCTTTTCGGGAAATACAATGTCAAAGGTGAGGATGAGGCTTCCTCTCTGGGTCGGATCCTGCGGCAGCGGCATTCCCTCTCCACTCAGCACTTTTTTGTACGACTGGCTGGTTCATTATGGGGGGAAAAAAAGAAAGTGGTGCTGATATTAAAACATACAGTTGACTGCAGAGTGACTGTATCTTTAACACCATCTGTGTTTGCTGTTGATCTTTGACCTCTAATAGGAAACTACTGCAAAATCCAGAAGAATAAATGAATGCCGTATGGTAGGCCTTTACATGAGAAAGCACTTACTGCACAATGTCGTTGATAGGAATGGTGAGCAGCTTGTCGTCTAGTGTCTGCACAACCACAGAAAAGCCAGTCAGGGCCTGTTGGGAGAGGAATATGTTAACCCTGCAGCTGTAGAGCTTCTTCTGATTACTGCATTGTTCCTACTTATCAATCACCATTCCTTAGCAGGCAAATAAAAAACAGATATTTTATATTGGAAGGAAAGAAATAAAAAAGGAAGAAAAGGACACAAGTATGGCAGACAACAAAGACATGACTCGCCATCTCCAGAGAGATCCTGGCCTTGTAGACGAGGTCGCAGAGCTCTCTTGTAAACAAATGATGAGGCTTCTCCCGCACTATGAACACAATGTCTGCAGGGATGCAGTTTGGTCCCTGAAGATAAAACATAGCAGGATGACTGACCTGGTCTAGAAGGACGACGCCTAGATGAGTTTGAATATCCCCAAATCTGACCTTTCAAGATTCAAGATTATTCATCCCCACAGGGAAATTATTTTGTCCAAATAGCCCAAAAAATACAAAAAACAAATCGAGTTAAAGCACAACAACTTGTTCATATATGGCAAAATGTGTATATGTGAAATCCTGAAAATGATTTTCAACAAAGCATACCTGTCAGTGGCTATAAAACTTAACACATATGCTAAGAAATACTACACAGTGTATGAAAACATAGAGTATACCTGATCTCCCTCTTTGGTGAAAACGATTCTGGTGCCTTCCGTCCATCCAGGTTTTACTTCGATAGTCAGAATCTTGTCCTTGATACTGGACGTTTCTCCATCCTCATTCATAACCTGCAACACACACAACAGAATGTAGAAAATCCCACTTTCCAATAATAAGGAAACCACCATATCTACAACAGGATGCACATGTTTGATCTATTTGTCTGAACTTTTCTATCATAGCTCAGAGATGATGAAGGATGACGGTCAAAAAACCTGATGTTTGAAGCTTGTACACAAAGTGTTGTTCCAACACAATGAAGATCTTAAACATACACAGAAACTGGTTTGGGAGTCAATACAGGAAGCTAACGTCTTCCGGACAGGCCTAGCCCTTAAGCCCCATGGAAACAGTGCGGACAATGATTCAAAACTTGTGTGGATTAAAGAAAATCCACAATAAACCCAAACTTGTTCATTAAATAGTTTTTTTTTCTTTTTAAAAAAACTGAAACTTGTGTTGTATTACTGGATCAACCTGAAAAGCACATCATCAAAAGACATGCTGAAGACAAACGTATGCAAACTTCTGACCAGTCCTGTAGCTGTACATTGTAATCTAGCATCTTCTTGTGTTTTGACATATTGTTGGATTAATGTCTTTCTTGTGACTTGTACCACTTTAAGAATCACAGCACTCCAGAAGCACTCAATTTAATGGACATATGAATGATTTAACATGGAGAGAGCACTGAGCAGAGGAGGGGGAAAAAAACACCTCTCTAATATGTTAGTAGCATCTACCCTGCGAGAAATCTTAATCTTCTTTATGCATCCGTGGAAGAGATCATCCAGGGACAAAGGAAGATCTCTCTCTATTGGAGAATCCTGTTTCTTCTCAACTCCTACCAACAGGGAGCTGTACTGAAGACCTGATTCTATGATGCAAAAGTCTGCAGGAAAGACAAAACACAATAAATTCAGCAGCTTTGAATCAAAAACAAAAGGCACATTATAGACCTTGAATGCACTTTTCTCACCTGCAAATGGGTTTTCACCTCCAAAGAACTGCTTGAATGTTTTATCAGGATTGCCATGGTAGGTGTATTTGGAGGACCAAGCTCCAGTACTGGTAAACTCTACAGGGATACCACCTTTGAGCCCCTCGTCACCAAATTTGTCAAAAGTTGCCTTTTTTCTTGCTGAAAAGGAATAGAGATGTAAAATGTTGTCAATTTACAGCTATCAAGTTTAATGTGATTTTGATGGATTTTAGACCAACAGTGTAGTGAAGAGGAAGGAACATTATTCCAATGACTCTTGAAAATAGGGACAAAATGGGTTTTAATTTTCCCATAATTTATTTTTGTTATTTCTCAAATTTATGTATACAAATATGTCAAATAATGTTTTGGAAATGTAAAGATGCTGAGATACAGGCTCCGAGTTGCAAAAAAAAATAAAATACTTGTCAGTGGCTATAAAAAAAAATAAAATTTTTAATCGACCTGACCTAGAACGTTGTCATCACCGTCTGACAAAAATAAATAAAAAATAATTTTTAATGACCCTATTAGAGATATTTCTACTCATTTTACAGACAAATGTTTCTCAAGAAACAAAATAAATATTATTTAAAACAAAAAACAACAAAATGTCCATCTGACAGAGTTGACACTGCATGACGGAGTTGACAGAACTGAAGGTGGTGACAAACTAGAGAGTAAAATGAAAAACCTGGTACATGTGAAGTAATGCAATTTATGTAAAATACATTAAAATGAATTAACTGCACATTTAAGTGAGATTTGACAGCAATTTCACTGAAAGAATCAGAAAAACTCTGATAGAGTTGACATCTGACAGAGTTGACAAAAAGCCAAACTACCTCAATTTATATGATGTTATTCTGAAGGAGGCCATATTTAGCTGATCAGGTCCATGAAATCTTTACATTATACCAAAATTATGCTTTTATTTCACAAAATTTCAAAGTTTTGCAAAATGTCAGTTACGGTGTTGACACATCATGGTTGTGACAAACAACTTAGGAATAAAAAGAAGAAAAAACTAAAGAATAACATAAGCTGACCAGAGCAAACTAGCCCTTTTAGCAAAGAAAGAGAAAGGAAGTGGTCATGGGGTCCTCAGAGGTTCTGCTGCCCCCCAATAATGCCCGATATTTTTACATTCTTTTCATTTCTGACGGTGTTGACAAAAACTAAAGACAAATTTCAATGGAGTTGGAAAATATATAAAAATGATTTTCAATTCAATTTATTGATACCTTTATAATCATTTATATGACTACATATACTTAATTGTCATAATATATAATTTTAGTATTTTTAAAATTGTTTCTAAACTATTATAATGTATTGAGTTCTGCTCCTGGACAAAGGCTTTTACAGGCATCATCCACGTTTCCAGGTATTCAGCAAATACCTGGAAAATATACATTGCTGTGATCACATGACCCAGGTTAGTTTAGTCAAATGTTTGAAAAAATTATATTTTGTGTATATTTTATTCAAATCTTGTGCTATATCCATAGGACCTGTTTTGTCCCTATTCTCAAGAATCACTGATTTATGTATTTTTTTTATATTAGCGTTTAAAAAAGTGTTGCATATATTTGTATTTAGCACACTAAATAAATCAACACCCCATGAATATAAATAATTTCGCAAGGCACTGTGGGAGCAGTTTGTAAGATACAAGTTGTAGCATTCAGTTGAATAGACTCACGGTCACTGAGAACATCGTAGGCTTCACTCAGCTGGAAGAATGTCTCCTGGCTTCCAGCTTCTTTGTTTTTGCACGGGTGAAACTTCAACGCAAGACGTCGGTATCTACGTAATTAAGATAATAAAAACGGTAACGTTTCCAAAGACGGTCCCGATTTAAAAAAAAAAAAAAGAGAAAAAAAGTAAGTGAAACTTACGCCTTTTTGATATCTGCATCTGTTGCGTTTCTGTTTAGCTCGAGAATATCGTAGTAATCTCGGTCCATGGTGAGGTTAAACGCGCACAGCCTGCTAGCTATCCGAGAAAACACAGAGCGTCAACTTACGTTGGAAAATCGAGCGAACTAAACGAAGCAGCCCAGTGCGTGTTGATGTTGGTTGCCATGGTGAGGAAAGTCTAGAATGCTCTCGCGAGGTTTGAAGACGTTCTAAAGCGCCCGAACAGCAGATAAAAATGCAATAAAAAACAACCGCAAAAACAGGTCAAAGGCACACTTTTTATTTTTCGAGACCAATAATAAATTAATATTATTACTAGTGCAACTATTGATACAATAATTCTTAAGACAGCAACTCAATTTGTATTTCTTATGTGTGGTACAGTGACATAACTTTAAAATAATATGCTAATTTGTATTTGGTATTACTTTATTTTTTTAAATCAATTTGTTGCATCAGTCTCTGAAATTATCCTATGTTGTGACATCAAAGCTATTAAAATAGCGTGCTTATATTTGTTCATGCTCACTTCATCAAACATGCAAAGATCCATGTATAGAAGAAAACTGACGCTAGTCATGGTGAAACATGATGGTGGCAGCATTATGCTGTGGGGATTCTAATTATTTTCTGCAGTGGAAACAGGGAGGCTGATCATAGCTAATGAGAAGATGGTTGAAGCAACCTGTTCACTGTTCAGCAAGATTCAAACCTTAAACCTTCAGTCATGGCTACAAGATGCAACTTAATTCCATGCAGTTCTAGCAAATGTGCACATTATTGAGCAAGAGGGACTGAACTAATTAAAAACAAGAGCTTTTTAGAATTTTATTATTAAAAAATGTGCAAACTATGTTTAATTTCCTGGTCATTTAATTTATGCAGTACTTTGTGTTGGTCTATTACATTGAGAATCCTTGTATGATGTTGCTCTACTAAAACTCTGTTCGAGGAGACCCCATAAGGGCAAGTCCTCATGTGGATCTATGTTTTTATCTTATTTTTTAATCTTTTTCAAAATTTCTTTCACTGTTTTTATTATTATTTTAATTACGTAAAGCACTTTGAAATGCCTTGCTGCTGAAATGTGCTATACAAATAAAATTTGATTTATCAAATCCACTTGGTTGTGGGGCTTGAAGTGACATGGAAATACTTTTCACTTTGTAAGACACCCTAAATGTTGGTATTTTACTGTATGACAAATATGGAGTCTTAAAGAATCTAGACATATAATTTACCTCGACACCAGTTCAAATAAACATTTTTGTTTCTTTTAAATAGACTACTGTACCTGATTTACATACAGCAAGTCAACGCTAAATTACGTGGGGATATAAGGGTCATTATTAGGTGTTTTTATAAAATGTGCGATATATGAATTACATCAATTGTGAGAAGTGTAAATTTATTCTTTCATTTAAAACCATTCCAGACAGAAATGTTAACTATACTATACATACTGGACTCTCCTGCATAAGTTCTCACAAGAATTGCACAATATCATCAGTATGATCGAACTCCCACCCAGAGGTGCCAGACAAACAGCAGAATCAGTCACAGACTCTGCAAAAGCTCATCCAGAAGAATGCATATCTTAGTAGCGATTCAGGACTCGTTACCACAAAGGAAAATATTACTGGTCATAAAAAAAAAGCATGAATCCAACAGAAATAAATATTTCAAGTCATTGTAGATTAAATACATGTGTTGATAAATCACTAATAAAAGATCAAAGCCAAAAAGTAGAAACAAGCAAAAATAAAAAAGTTCTGTAAGTGTTCAAATAATATCATATGAAACCTGACGCCAAGGAAGCCCTCTACAATTTTAGCCTAAAAAGGTAAAATTTTCCCCATCCATAGAGTATGTGTTGGGTTTTAAGTGAAAATCCTCTTTAAAACTACAATCAAAGGGAAAAAACAAACAAACAAAAGTCTATGAAACCTTAGGGAAAAAGCTGACGTAAAAAAACCCTCAGAGGGCGAGCAGGACGGTGAATGAGGCTGACATATTGTGGTACGTTTATTAAAAATCATATAGTGCGAATCTGATGTGTTTTCATAATATGTGCTTATAAAAAGGTGACAGAATATTCTCTGACAGCTCAACATAATTTTTAGAGTAAAGGTCTCTGCCTCCAACTTTAGCTGCATCACAGTTGTAGAGATTGTGATAGTAATTAAACTCAACATGCTCCCACTTAAATTCCCACTCTGTACTCGATTAATAAAAGAAATTTGTTCACCACTAATTAAAAAGAAAATAATAATCAGAAAGTCCTCCAAATTTTTCTCCACGGCATAAATTATGTTAAGTGACAAATGCACACAACATTCACACAGTTTACTAGGCTTAAAGCAGTGTTCTTCTGTTAAAATGAATATTCTCCGTCTTAAAATACAAACCTGGACAGATAACTTACAGCAGACATTCGCTTTCGGTTTGGTTTGGAAATTATTATTTTTTTAAAGAAATACACCAATATGACCGATAACATCTGCAACAACATATTCTTCTGAAATGAAAACAGGAGCTCTATGTAAAGGTGAGCTCCACGTGTGTCTGTGGTTTCAGTACATATGTCAGATACAGTGTGATGTTCAGTTTTAGTGATATGTGGCTTTCAGAGTTTCAGGATGAAAGCGCAGGTGGAGTCACGATGGCCGAAGGTAACGGGTGTGTAGTGTTCTCAGTCGGACTGGGGGCAGGTGTAGTGAAGGGAAGATTTACAGAAAGACCGGCTTCCGGGAAAACGCCTGCAACACGGCTGACAACTCTAGCAGGAACAGCCTCCTTCGCTGACCGGTTGCTCCGGCGGTTTCTCCAACTTTATGTCGATCACTGCAGGGTTGGTGGATTAAGGAACAACGCAGAACAAAGAAAGATGTGTCGGTTTAAAGAGGAACTAAAACTCTTTAAACAACCAGAGGAGAGGGATGTTGAACAAAGTGATTATAAAAGACACGCTAAGCACTAAATAATCATTCCAACATGAACAAAACATTCCACATTTTAGCTGAGGTTTTGTTCATATGTTTAAGATTTACCACTGGTAATTTGTCCTCATCTGTCAAAAGAAACTCAGAGGTTTCACTAACTGAAATTAAAGACTTCTTAAGACCATTATCAATTAAATTTAAGGCCTGTGTCACAACATATATGTATAAATAAAAGAATTGAAGACTTTCGAGGAAGAAATGGCACTACTTGTGAGACTATGTATAGATATTGTCACATTGAAGACATTAAACGTCATTCCTTTTGATCTTTTTCCCTTATTTGTCACCATTCTCTATTGGTTTCTTACTCTACTTCTCAGATGGATTTTCTTCTACAGTAACAACTTTGTTGAAATAAAATTCTTCAATAGGTAAGACTAATGCTTGATGAACGCTGCCCAGTCAACTGGAGATAACTTTGCACTTATCCTGCTAAAGTGCAGGATAAGTAGGCAGAAAAAGCTAGTTAGCTAGCTTTTTAGCTAGCAGCTAGCAGTAGCCTGAGCCACCTCAGGTTACAAAATGCACTGAAGATTTCTGTGCGACTCAAACTGTTGCCTGATGAAAAGTCCCATAAGAATATATATATATATATATATATATATATATACACACGCATAGAATATATATGAGATTAAATAGACCTGCCACAACTAAATTTAAGGCATATTCAAGGCCATCTTGCATTTTTTAAAATGAATTTAAGGCATTTTAAGACCCTAATTTTAAATACATAGATTTAAGACTTTTTAATGATGTGCTGCACACACATTGCAGAGCAATCATGTTGCAAACTTTGTTTATACTTTAGACCTTTGGGGAAGGCGCTCGTTTTAGATCATACTAAATCCGCAGCTGGATGTCCTTGGAAAACTAAATCTAAAGCGACTCATAGGTTAAATTACAAAAGTGAGACGTCATAAAGCTGCGCTGGACTTTCCCCGTGGCAAGGATTATATGCAAGATTTGATATAAGGTGACATTAGAGAGCAAGGAGACCTCCCAACTCCTCCGTCATGTCAGGCGAAGACAATGACGAGCACACAAAGGATACTGTCCTCTCTATTCTTGTCCTGTGTGGTATCCATGCCAGGGAGGGCGGCTGCCACACGGCGGAAAAGCTGCAGGAAAGACAAGCGGATGCATATCGTCAGAAATATTTTCAGGACAGAACAACCAGTCGAAACAAGCATGCATGCAGTGTGTGATCACATCACGTTTTATAGCACAAGTTCACCTCAAGCCTCAACAAAGCAAACACACCCAACAGAGCTTTGTCAAATCTGACAGTGATTAAGGCGCTTGTGTTGGGGCTCCTGCATGAACATGCATCAAGAGGTCTACAACAAAAACATGGAGTGCCTTTCTAGTACAACTGAGCCGCTGATGGTGTAATTTTTATTTATTTATTTTTTTATTGATGGATCCTCATGAGATAAATTTAATCAAGATGCAGAGCATGCACATCCCCAATAAACTGCATGAAATGAAACAACTTTCCATAACGAAGATTTCACATTAACAAACTTTTACTGCAAATATCAAGAAAGGCCAGTCGCTGGTTTGCAAACTCGTACCCATCCTAAAGACGTTTGATCAAAACTCGGCCGAATCATTACGCATAACAGTTGGGCGAGAGCTTGGAAAGCAAAATCGCGCTCCTCATCGGAAGCAGGCGCTTAAAGCACATGTCCAGCGCGCATGCGTGTAGAACAGAAGTCAATCAAAACAGGGCAGCGAGTGCTGTGGACGCACACTCACAAGCGTGCGCAGCCTCTACCTGTTTGACATTGTAGCCTGTCTTTGCACTCGTTTCAATAAACAGAACATTCATCTCTTTCGCTCTCTGCTCTCCTTCTTCTGTGGTTATCTGTCTGCGAGTCCCAACGTACGAACACACAAACACCCACCGTGACACGCGTCACAGACATCGAAACACAGACAGAAGAAAAACAATTTGTGATTATATTGAAGTGAAATAATAAGCCGTGCTCCTCCTTGCTGCAACTGGCACCACTGCTCAAGAACCAAAAGCCTCCCGGTGGAATTGAAAACATTTTTAATATGTACTGAGTTGCAGTTAAATTTAAAGTTTGCTCAGTGCAGCGCCAGCAGAAAGTATTAATGCTCCTTGAACATTTTGACAATCTGCTCATTGACACCCACAAATGTGTGTTGTTGCGATTATATGTGACAGACCAACACAAAGTAGTGCATAATAAATAGAGAAATGATGAATGGTTTTTAATTTTCAGTACCTCCCTTTACGCTGTTGCTGTGGAAACAATTGCAACCAGCTTCCTTCAGATTTAGTAAATAGAGCCCACAAATGTGTGTGTGACATCAACTGTACAAGTCCACTCAGTTCTCCTTCCTACAGGTAAAACAATTTTAAACATAGAGCCAGAGTGATGATGAAGTGGTTTAGTTAAAATCATATTTCTAAGTTAAAATGACTCAATAACCAAAATCTAAGAAATGATGAGTGTCAGAACTGAAAACTAAAGTGCATAAATGCTCTCCATCCACTGTGAGCTGTTGGAAAAAAAAGATAAATTGGTAAAAATGTTGCTAGGGCTGCTAGAATGATACCCCCAAAGACTTACAGCTGTAATTGCAGCAAAACGTGATTCAAAAATACTATTGACTCAGCCAAACTGAATATGGTATATATACACATACACATATATATACACTTTTATTGGTATATTTACATTTTATTGGTAAAAAAAAGAAGAAAAAAGTAAATCCACAAAACCTATGCTTCCACTTCTCATTTATGCACAAGTTTGTGTTGATCTATCACACAAAATCCCAACTCCAAACACTGAGGTTAGAGGCTGCAATGTAAACATGGGTATGAATACTGCATAAGGCACCATACATACTAAATATTTTAAATATCCAGGAAATATCAAGAAATGTATGAGTTATTTGGACATTTGGAAGAACAAAAAAAAAAATCTTGCTCAGTTGCAACTTTTCTTTATTTGCTCCATAGGGAAGTTTTTGGCAGAGAAGCTGCAGCACCAGCAGCAGGACTTCAGAGCACGACTCAGACACACACTTACCTGCTTCACGTTGTAGCCTGCTTTCGCACTAGTCTCAATAAACATTACATTTAGTTCTTTGGCTTTCCGTTCACCCTCCTCAATAGATACTTGCCTGTGGTAGATAATGAAGTTAAAAGATGCACAGCCAGACAGATGAAAATACAAGTTTATATAGTGGAAAAATAAATATGTCTTGTATTACAGACAGAGATCAGAAATGAGGAAAAGATCAAGTCGATTATTGCTTTGACATCCATAAAGAAGAGAAAAAATAAACTCATCTGTTGTAATGCTGCCTTTAAAAGGTTATTAAGAACAAGCAAGTTGTAACTAAAGGAGCAGCATTACATGTCATTGCGACAGCTCTCCTCTATTAACCTTTTAACAACATTTTTACCAGAATTACACTGATAAATAGTTCATATGAAGAGCTCAGTAGATATACAGTTCCACTAGGCACTGGCTAATTGATGCTGACTAGTCTGAAGGAGCTGAGTGGGAGAGTTATGGTGAAGGAGTGTAGTGTGAGGTGGAAGCTTGGAAACTGCACCTGTGAGGTGGGGCTCAAAAAGAGGAGGAGCTTTGCCTCAAAAAGAGGAGGAGCTTTGCCTCAAAAAGAGGAGGAGCTCCGCCTCAAAAAGAGGAGGAGCTGTGTCTCAAAAAGAGGAGCTGTGCCTCAAAAAGAGGAGCTGTGCCTCAAAAAGAGGAGGAGCTCCGCCTCAAAAAGAGGAGGAGCTGTGCCTCAAAAAGAGGAGCTGTGCCTCAAAAAGAGAAGCTGTGCCTCAAAAAGAGGAGGAGCTGTGCCTCAAAAAGAGGAGGAGCTTTGCGGTGCTTCAATTTGCACAGCTGAATGGTTGCCACAAGGGATTAAATGATTTCTCAAAGAAGCATGAAAGAACCAAAGCAACACTCCAGGTATGTTTGATGAGGGAATAACATAATCAAAAACATGATGTTTTTGATTATGTAAAACTCAAGAGTTAATTTTACATAACAATGCCCCTTTAATAATATTAATCTGCCTTTTAACGTTAATGTTAAAAGACAAAGAAAGGAAAGATGAACAACTAACCTTTTGTCTGCAAGGTCTGTCTTGTTTCCCACCAACATGATAATGACATCACTTCCTCTCTCTGTTCTGACATCATCAATCCACTTTGTCGTTTGTTGGAAAGAGTTGACATCTGGATGAAAGTCAAAGAGGTAACAGATCAACACTATTAGAGAGATGGAAGCATGTTTTACTTTAGAAATGTATTAAAGAGTCTGAAATTGAATTGAAGTTTTCGTATGCAAAGTACAATTGAACAGACAAAGCTTATATTGTGTCACCTACTTGTAATGTCATACACAACGACAGCAGCGGCTGAATCTCTGATGTAACTCGGGATCAGGCTGCGAAATCGCTCCTGCCCCGCTGTGTCCCACAACTGTAACCTGATCTGTGGGCCAGGGAGAGGATGGAACAAAAATATAAAAAAAGAAAAGAAATAAAAAGAGAATGGAAATAAAAAGAAAACAGATAATGAGCTAAGTTAAAGTGGCCAAAACAAATTGAAACAAAACCAAATAAAGAAAGACGGATGGGGAAAAGATAAGAAACAGACAAGAGCGTAGGGCATGCAGGTCGAGAATGACCATCAGAGAAAGCAAGCTGTCTGGGCCTGGAGGGGAAAGAAATAAATAATCACCCTTCACTTGTCACCATCCCTCTTCTTCTGATCAAGTAAGGTGTTTTTCATTTCAAAAAAATGGGATGAGAGATAGATGGAGGGGTAGGAAGGAGACGGAGAAGACTTAAGTTGAAGGAGTAAGCACTTGGTGAATATACGGACTGTCCAGAGGGAACAGTATCCCGATCACAAAATCACTAAGCCATAAAAAAATAAATAAGCACCACAAAAATCTCCCCACACACGAGAATCCTTGAACATTTGTAGCACTGGAAGCAAACTTACTGTTCTGTCTTCAAGGTACATGGTTTTTGACAGGAAATCTATTCCTATTGTGGCCTGAAAATAGATGAGAAATTATGAATGAACTCATCCACCGCAGACATAAAGAACGGTGACTTAAAAACAGTGATGACTCACTTGGTACGTATTGTCGAAGCTGTCATACATGAACCTGGTGATCAATGACGTCTTTCCCACTGAGACACAAACGGAAAGAAAAAATAAAACATTTAGTTCAAACTGGGAGATTATTCAGCCGTTTAAGGCTATCAAAGTAACGACCTTTCCAAATAAAAGGGATAAATTATCGCCTTTGCTTTGCAACAAGATAATTAAAATCAAACTATTTAGTTTGATGTAAAGTCCAAAATAGGATCAAAGAAACTAAAACTACAGACTTACTGTACATATACAGCTAACCTTAGTAAAAATATTAATACACTACGACCATTTTTAGCTTATCTCTAATGACATTTCTAATACAAATTCAAGAGAGTTGCTTTTGAAATATTTAAAATATGGTGGCGAAACATATTAAATCCATTTACAGCACCTGGAATACTGCTTTGCTAAAAAGGAAAAGCAAACTACAGGTTTTAAAGAAAGGCATTTGATTTTGCTCCGTATCCAACAGCACCTTCCAAAATGTCCAACCTCTGACCCACAAAATAAAAATCTAAGACCCTGACTCTTGGTTGAGCATACAAGCATTTTATCATGAGTCAGTTAAAAACGGGTAAAATGGCAATTCAAGCAGCATCAACTGTCAATATATCGACCCATAAGACTATTTATTCAAGAGTTGTCTTCTATCTTAAAACACTCATACATGCTTCCTCGCTTCCATTTACAGTCCTGCTCAACATTATTGGCACCCCTTCATGATTTGCAGAGCTGAGTGAATATCTTCAGAAATAAATGGAAA
>CAEGAF010126287.1:0-16088 GCA_903067075.1 Micropoecilia bifurca
ATCTAATGTTTTCTTTTGTTTTGTATGTTTCGATCTCATTCCCTCTCACATAATCGGAAAAGCCGGAGAATGGCGGCGCTTTTGACATTTCTCTGACATTCGGAAAAATATGGTTTACTAATTTTAGCATAACTCCGGTTATACTTGGCCTATTAACACAATTTAAAAACTGGTGTGTAGTTTATCATGTGCACTTTAAGCTCAGGTTGAAAGTGAGACTGAGGGAGGCGAGTCTTGCTGCTACGCCGTAACAAACTAGTTAATAAGAGCTGTAAGGCTATGAATCCCTATAGTTTAAAAAAATCGATACTCGCGGATGAAAAATCGATACTTTCCGAGCGCGTAAAATATCGATATATATCGCTGAATCGATTTTTTTATACAGCCCTAGTCCCGGTCGGGTCCTGAACCTGTGCTTCTCCCGGTCCAGTGCACTCCGGAGCAGATCAGCGGGGATCTCCACGGCGAGCTGATGTACCAGCTGGAGCACGATGAGAGCCTGAAGAAGGTCCGGCTGCCTGGCCGCCGCCGCCGCCTGACCCGGACGCTGACCCCTGACCCGGACGCTGACCCCTGACCCGGACGCTGACCCCTGACCCGGACGCTGACCCCTGACCCGGACGTTGACCCGGACGCTGACCCCTGACCCGGACGCTGACCCCTGACCCGGACGCTGACCCCTGACCCGGACGCTGACCCGCCTCCTGCCGCCCCGCAGATCCTGTCGGAGCGAGAGCAGCTTCCCGTCAAGCAGTTTGAGGAGGAGATCATGGCGACGGTGGAGCAGAACCCGGTCGTGATCATCAGAGGAGCGACGGGCTGCGGCAAAACCACGCAGGTCCCTCAGTACATCCTGGACCGCTTCATCAAGGCCGGCCGCGCCGCCGACTGCAACATCGTGGTCACGCAGGTAGGACCCGGCCCGTCCCACGGCTCCGGCCCGGTTCTGACCCGATCCCTCCGCAGCCCCGGCGGATCAGCGCCGTGTCGGTGGCGGAGCGGGTCGCCTACGAGAGAGCGGAGGAGCTGGGGAAGAGCTGCGGCTACAGCGTCCGGTTCGAGTCCGTGCTGCCGCGGCCGCATGCCAGCGTCATGTTCTGCACCGTCGGTACGCAGCCAGCAGGGGGAGCCTGGTCACAGAACCCCACAGAACCTCAAACACACCCCACAGAACCCAACAGAAACCCATACAGAACCCGGCAGAACCCCACAGAACCTCACAGACACCCAACAGAACCCAACAGAACCCCATACAGAACCCAACAGAACCTCACACACACCCAACAGAACCCAACACACAACCGCACACACCTCACAGAACCCCCACAGAAACCCATACAGAACCCCCCACACCCCACACAACCCAACACAGAACCTCCCACACACCCAACAGAACCCAACACACATCCCACAAAGCCGCACACACCTCACAGAACCCCACAGAACCCCAAAGGAACCCATGGAACCCTTACAGAACCCATAGAACCCCACAGAACCCCCCACACCCCACAGAACCCAATACAGAACCTCACACACACCCAACACACCCCACAGAACCCAACAGAAACCCATACAGAACCCCACAGAACCTCACAGAACCTCCCACACACCCAACAGAACCCAACCCGCATCCCACAGAGCCACACACACCTCACAGAACCCCCACAGACCCCACAGAACCCATAGAACCCCACAGAACCCATAGAATCCAACAGAACCCATAGAACCCAACAGAACCCATAGAACCCCACAGAACCCAACACAGAACCCCACAGAACCCATAGAACCCAACAGAACCCATAGAACCCCATAGAACCCCATAGAACCCAACAGAACCCATAGAACCCAACACAGAACCCATAGAACCCAACAGAACCCATAGAACCCCATAGAACCCCACAGAACCCAACACAGAACCCCACAGAACCCATAGAACCCCACAGAACCCAACAGAACCCATAGAACCCAACACAGAACCCACAGAACCCCACAGAACCCAACAGAACCCATAGAACCCAACACAGAACCCATAGAACCCAACACAGAACCCATAGAACCCCACAGAACCCATAGAACCCAACACAGAACCCATAGAACCCCACAGAACCCAACACAGAACCCACACACCCCACAGAACCTCCCACACACACTGTGGGCCAAAAGTTTATTGGCCTAAAAGGTTCATTAGGAGGAAAACCTGAACATGTCTGATCAACTGAACCCAAAATAACTTTAATTATGTTTAAATCATTGGCATAAAGTCTGATATTCAACAGAACCTTTTTGGCTGCAGTTTGAGGATTTTTCCAACACGCAGACAGAAAAACCTTCTGGTTCAGATAAAAACCTAAAAATTCTTTAAAAACATTTATTACAGCTGCATTTCTGCCACAATCTAATCATTTTGTTCCTTTCATTTAAGTCTTTCTGGGTTAAAGACTAAAATGACAAAACCAGCTTTAAACCATTAATTTAAATCTGCTGACATCCAGGCTGAAGGTTTTTATTTGCTGAGCTGTTGTCGCTCCGAGCCGTTGTCCTAAACGTTCCCGTCTCCAGGCGTTCTCCTCCGGAAGCTGGAGGCAGGAATCCGCGGCATCAGCCACGTCATCGTGGACGAGATCCACGAGCGAGACATCAACGTGAGTCGGCCCGTCCGGAACCGGAACCGGCCCGGCTCCGGGTTCCTCACCGTGTTTGTGCCGCTGCAGACGGACTTCCTGCTGGTGGTCCTCAGGGACGTGGTCCAGGCCTTCCCGGACGTCCGCATCATCCTGATGTCGGCCACCATCGACACCACCATGTTCAGGGAGTATTTCTTCAACTGCCCCATCATCGAGGTGTTCGGCCGGACCTTCCCGGTTCAGGGTGAGCCTCCCGGTTCTGGTTCTGGTGCCACGTGGATACTAGCATTAGCATGCTAACCCTCAGCTCAGATGTTTTCCCATCAGCCACTGGAATTTCAGGATGATGGACATTTTCAAGATGGCCGCCATTTTCAGTCTTAAATCAGTTTTTACTCTAAATTGTTGCTCATTTTCATGACTTGGATGAATTTTGTCTCATTGTTTCAGGTTTGGTCGTCCTGCCTGTATAACTTTTAAAGTAATAATACTAATAATACTGAGAAACTTTGCTGTTGGCGAGTCTCAGCCGTCATCAGCTGGAAGGAGACAGACGTCTTAATGACTAGCATTAGCTGCATCACAACCATGGCAGCCATTTTTTAAAAATGTCCGCCAGAGAAAAGGAAACAAGACCCAGAAAATGTTTTCCATGGTTCAGGATGTTTAGGCTGAGGACTGAACCAAACACGTTGAAATGATCCGTTAGAAAAATCTAAAACTTTACCAGTAAATGTAACTTTTATGAGTCCAGTTCTGTACGGTTTGATACCAAAGGTTTTCATCCAGGATGAATATCGGCAGTTTTAGTTCAAATGTGAATTTTCCCTGACGACTGTGGCGGCCATCTTGAATTTTTTATTGCTATCCGGTCTGGACCCGGTTGGGTTCTGGTCCGGACCCAGTGAGGTTCTGGTCTGGACCCGGTTGGGTTCTGGTCCGGACCCAGTGAGGTTCTGGTCTGGACCCAGTGAGGTTCTGCTCGGTACCCAGTTGGGTTCTGGTCGGTACCCGGTTGGGTTCTGGTCTGGACCCAGTGAGGTTCTGGTCGGTACCCGGTTGGGTTCTGGTCTGTACCCGGTTGGGTTCTGGTCTGGACCCAGTGAGTTTCTGGTCCGGACCCAGTGAAGTTCTGGTCGGTACCCGGTTGGGTTCTGGTCTGGTTCTGGTTCTGATGTGATATTTTGACCCTCCCGTTTGCCTCAGAGTATTTCCTGGAGGACTGCATCCAGATGACCAACTTCGTCCCTCCGCCTATGGACCGGAAGAAGAAGGACAAAGACGAGGACGGCGGAGACGACGACGTGAGGACGGCGCGCGCGCCGGGTCCCGCGGCCCGGTTCCGGTTCCGGTTCCGGTTCTGACCCGTCCTCTCTGCAGGCCAACTGCAACCTGCTGTGCGGGCCGGACTACACGGCGGAGACGAAGCGCTCGCTGTCCCAGCTGAGCGAGAAGGAGACGTCGTTCGAGCTGGTGGAGGCTCTGCTGAGGTACATCGAGACGCTGCAGGTGGCCGGCGCCGTCCTGGTCTTCCTGCCCGGCTGGAACCTCATCTACTCCATGCAGCGCCACCTGGAGACCAACCCGCACTTCGGTACCGGAACCCGTCCGTCCGCCCGGCGCGTCCTGATGACGCGAGCTTAACGGCGAGTCGCTCTGGTTCCAGGAAGCAGCCGCTACCGCGTCCTGCCGCTGCACAGCCAGATCCCCCGGGAGGAGCAGCGCCGGGTCTTCGAGCCGGTTCCGGACAGCGTCACCAAGGTGGGTTCTGGGAAAACGCCGCGCCGCTTCCCGCCGCTTCCCGCCGGACAGGAGGTTGACTCTTGGTCCGACGTTCCAGGTCATCCTGTCCACCAACATCGCCGAGACCAGCATCACCATCAACGACGTCGTCTACGTCATCGACTCCTGCAAGTAAGAGCTCCGCCCCCTGACCTCTGACCCCTGACCTCCTGATTAAAAACCTCCTGAACCCTGACCCCCTACAACCCCCTATCCTCCTGACCTGTGACCTCCTGACCCCTGCGTCCTGATTAGAAACCTCCTGACCCCTGACCTCCTATCCTCCTGACGTCCTGAATCCTGACCCCCTGAACCTTGACCTCCTGACACCTGACCCCCTATCTTCCTGACACCTGACCATTGACCTCCTGACCCCTGACCCCCTGGTTAACCCGGGTTCGTCCTGACAGGCAGAAGGTCAAGCTCTTCACCTCCCATAACAACATGACCAACTACGCCACCGTCTGGGCCTCCAAGACCAACCTGGAGCAGAGGAAAGGTCGCGCGGGTCGAGTGCGACCCGGGTTCTGCTTCCACCTGTGCAGCCGCGCTCGCTTCGACAGGTAGGCCCGCCGACCCGGACCCAACCGGAACCGGAACCGCCCCAGAACGCCGTCGTCACGGTGCGCTTCGTTCCCCGCAGGCTGGAGACGCACATGACCCCCGAGATCTTCAGGACGCCGCTGCACGAAGTGGCGCTCAGCATCAAGCTGCTCAGGCTCGGCGGCATCGGAAACTTCCTGTCCAAGGCCATCGAGCCGCCGCCGCTGGACGCCGTCATCGAGGCGGAGTTCACGCTCCGAGGTGGGCGGGGCTTTGGGAGGCGAGGTGGGCGGGGCTTTGGGAGGCGGAGTTCACGCTCAGGTGGGCGGGGCTTTGCGAGGCGGAGTTCACACTCAGGTGGGCGGGGCTTTGGGAGGCGGAGTTCACGCTCAGGTGGGCGGGGCTTTGCGAGGCGGAGTTCACGCTCAGGTGGGCGGGGCTTTGGGAGGCGGAGTTCACACTCAGGTGGGCGGGGCTTTGGGAGGCGGAGTTCACGCTCAGGTGGGCGGGGCTTTGGGAGGCGGAGTTCACGCTCAGGTGGGCGGGGCTTTGGGAGGCGGAGTCAGAGACCTGAACATCCTCCTGGAGCCTCCAGGTGGCGCTGGGCTCATTTTACCTCCCATTGGTGTCATTATGGTGGCTTCAATGTTAGAGCTGCTAATAATGTTTATTATAAATATAATCAGGTTTTTAACATAATGACCCAGGTTACTATTTTAGGAAGCTGATAAATAAATTTAATGTGAAACCTAAATAACTGTATATATTATCTTACACTGTAAAACCAACATGGAGAAAAATTTATCATTTCTGACAAAAACAAAATTTCTAAAATGAAATTAGTTGAAGAAAAAAGGATCACATTAAATCTGTGTATTATTAGACGAACCGAAAAAGAGAAAAACTTTCAATTCTCCTTATTTATGTTTAAATGTGTTTTTATATTTTTTACAGTTAAAACAACAATATAATTGTCTCTAAAGAAAATATCAGAGTTTATGTTCCGTTGTAGAGCTACTGGTTCTACTGGTTTTACTGGTCTAACTGGTTTTAACTGGTTCTAATTGGTCTAACTGGTTATAACTGGTTCTACTGGT
The DNA here is from genome assembly GCA_903067075.1 of Micropoecilia bifurca. Lineage (NCBI taxonomy): Eukaryota > Metazoa > Chordata > Actinopteri > Cyprinodontiformes > Poeciliidae > Micropoecilia > Micropoecilia bifurca. The sequence goes on from CAEGAF010126287.1 coordinate 6,047, forward strand.
TTTAACTGGTTACACCTGGTTGTAGCTGGTTCTACTGGTTCTACCTGGTCTAACTGGGTCTAACTGGTTCTATTTGGTCTAACTGGTTCTACTGGTTCTATCTGGTTCTATTTGGTCTAACTGGTCTAACTGGTTCTACTGGTTCTAATTGGTCTAACTGGTTATAACTGGTTCTACTGGTTTTAACTGATTTTAACTGGTTACACCTGGTTGTAGCTGGTTCTACTGGTTCTAACTGGGTCTAACTGGTTCTAGCTGGTTCTACTGGTTCTACCTGGTTCTATTTGGTCTAACTGGTTCTACTGGTTCTATCTGGTCTAACTGGGTCTAACGGGTTCTAACTGGTTCTACTGGTCTAACTGGTTCTACGGGTTCTAACTGGTTCTAACTGGTTTTACCTGGTTCTACTAGTTTTATCTGGTTCTACCCGGTTCTAACTGGTTCCTCTGGTTCCTCTCCAGACCTGGACGCCCTGGACTCCAACGATGAACTGACTCCGTTGGGTCGGATTCTGGCCCGGCTGCCCATCGAGCCTCGGCTGGGGAAGATGATGATCATGGGCTGCATCTTCCAGTGGGTTCCTGCCTCTCCGCTCTTCCTCTGCAGCGTCTGCGGCTCGCTGACGGCTCTCTGTCGCCCCCCAGTGTCGGAGACGCCATGTGCACCATCTCGGCCGCGTCCTGCTTCCCGGAGCCCTTCATCAGCGACGGGAGGCGCCTCGGCTTCGTCCACAGGAACTTCTCCGGCAGCCGCTTCTCGGACCACGTGGCGCTGCTGTCCGTCTTCCAGGCCTGGGACGACGTCAGGTGAGCCGGGCGGTTCTGTCGGACCCGGCATCACAGCTGAGGCCGTCGCAATACATCATTTCATCGCGTTGGGAAAGGAAACCAGCTCCATCATTTCCATTTGCATGGTTTAGTTTCTCTACCAACAGGGTTTGGTAGAAAGATGTCATGATTTACTCAGTAAGTCCAATTAGTTGAAGAAAAATTCAACTAATTGAATTTTTCAGAGGCAAACAAGGTGGATTTACACATGTTGGATGACCAAGTTTTTCAGTTTGATGTTTTGGTCTCAATCTGTGTTTATTAGAGGTCAAAGTGCGTCACATAAAGTCATAAATCATCATTCAGTCACTAGTTGAGAAACCAACATTACATTTTGTCCGGTTCCATCATCATCACCGTCCAGAAACATGAGTTGGCCTAATCAAATCCCGGCTCTTGTCCCGGTTCTGCTCAGGGTCAACGGCGAAGAGGCTGAGAACCGTTTCTGCGAACACAAGCGTCTCAACATGTCGACCCTGAGGATGACCTGGGAGGCCAAGGTGCAGCTGAAGGACATCCTGGTGAACTCGGGCTTCCCTGAAGGTACCGAACGCCCCGGGTCGGCGCCGCGGCGCCCCGGGTCGGCGCCGGCCGTGACGGCGGCCCGTCTCGTCCTGCAGGCTGCCTGATGACCCAGATGTTCAACACGGTGGGACCCGACAACAACCTGGACGTGGTGGTGTCCCTGCTGACCTACGGCTCCTACCCCAACGTCTGCTTCCACAAGGAGAAGAGGAAGATCCTGACCACCGAGGGCCGCAACGCGCTGATCCACAAGTCCTCCGTCAACTGCCCCTTCAGCAGCCACGACATCCACTACCCCTCGCCCTTCTTCGTCTTCGGAGAGAAGGTGGGTCTCCGCCGCCGGGCCGGTTCTGGTCCGGAGGCGTCCGGCTCAGGCTCCGGTTCCGTTCCAGATCCGGACCCGGGCCATCTCGGCTAAGGGGATGACGCTGGTGAGTCCACTGCAGCTGCTGCTGTTCGCCTGCAAGAAGATCAGCTCCAACGGGGAAATCGTGGAGCTGGACGACTGGTGAGGCGCTGCGGGGGGGTGGTTCTGGTCCGGGGGCCGGTTCTGGTCTGGGAACCGGTTCTGGTACAGGACCGGTTCTACTGGGGAGCTGGATCTACTGGGGGGCCAGTAGCCCCAGATTTATCAGCCAGTATCATCATCATAGAGGGAAATAATCCATGCTGTGGTTCTGATGGTTCTGGATCTTAGGATGTTTCCCTGATGTTCCGGTCGACCCAGTTCTGTTGGGACTAGAACTGGAGCAGGTTCCATTATCAGTAGTTTGGTTTAATCTGGACACTAAAAATACCTAAATATTCAGAAACCAACATGTAGAGGAAATGGTCTGTAAGAACTCAGAGGAGGTTCCATCCTAAAGGAGGTTCCAGCCTAGAGGAGGTTCCAGCCTAGAGGAGGTCCCAGCCTAGAGGAGGTCCCAGCCTCTCTACAGGAGGTTCCAGCCTCTCCAGAGGAGGTTCCAGCCTCTCCAGAGGAGGTTCCAGCCTCTCCAGAGGAGGTTCCAGCCTCTCCAGAGGAGGGTCCAGCCTCTCTAGTGGAGGTTCCATCCTCTCCAGAGGAGGTTCCATCCTCTCTAGTGGAGGTCCCAGCCTCTCTAGTGGAGGTTCCATCCTCTCTAGTGGAGGTCCCAGCCTCTCTAGTGGAGGTTCCATCCTACAGGAGGTCCCAGCCTCTCTAGTGGAGGTTCCATCCTACAGGAGGTCCCAGCCTCTCTAGTGGAGGTCCCAGCCTCTCTAGTGGAGGTTCCATCCTACAGGAGGTCCCAGCCTCTCTAGTGGAGGTCCCAGCCTCTCTACAGGAGGTCCCAGCCTCTCTAGTGGAGGTCCCAGCCTAGAGGAGGTCCCAGCCTCTCTAGTGGAGGTCCCAGCCTAGAGGAGGTCCCAGCCTCTCTAGTGGAGGTCCCAGCCTCTCTAGTGGAGGTCCCAGCCTCTCTACAGGAGGTCCCAGCCTCTCTAGTGGAGGTCCCAGCCTATAGGAGGTCCCAGCCTCTGTAGAGGAGGTTCCGGCCTCTCTAGGCTCCAGCCTAGAGGAGGCTCCATCCTCTCTAGGCTCCAGCCGCTCCTGATCCTCCCCTCGTCTCCTCCAGGATCAAGCTGAAGATCAGCCATCAGGTTGCCGGTGCCATCGCTGCCTTGCGCGCCGGCCTGGAGGCTCTGGTGGTCGAGGTCACCAAGGACCCGGAGTTCATCAGCCAGCTGGACCAGGGCAACCAGAATCTGCTCAACACCATCAGACACGTGTCCAAGCCGTCCGCCGCCGGCATCAACATGATGGCCGCCAACCAGAGGTACCACAGAGGCCGTCGGTTCGATTCCCACCTGACCCGCTGACGGCTCTGCTGTCTGTCTGCAGGATGGGCGACGGGCCGCGGCCTCCCAAGATGGCGCGCTTCGATGGAGGAGGATACGGAGGAGGAAGAGGAGGATACGGAGGAGGGGGGGGGTACAGAGGGGGGGGAGGAGGGTATGGCGGGTACCGGGGGGGAGGAGGATACAGAGGGGGAGGAGGTTATGGAGGAGGAGGCGGCTACAGGGGCGGAGGCTACAGGGGCGGCTATGGAGGAGGAGGAGGGTATAGAGGAGGGGGGGGCTACGGGGGAGGAGGGGGGTACAGGGGCGGATACTAAACAGAGTGAGACCTCCTGTCCTTCAGCAGGTCTTCGTCTCTCGAGCCTCCATGTTTGTTTTTATTCATGTTCCCAATAAATCTGAGATGTTTCCACCTGAAGCTGCTTCTTCATCATCTACTCCTCTTCCTCTCCTGTTCTTCCTCTCCTCCTCCTCTTCATCGCCTGCTTTTGATTGGACCAGGAACCTGATGGACCAGATCAGATGCTGGTTCTACATGTTGTTCTCCAGAAGCTCCAGCAGGGGGCAGAGTTTGACGTCTCGTCTTCCTCCAGATTCTCCTGCAGAAACTAAAGGAAAATAATAATAAATGTGGAACATTTGATGAAGTTTGACTCATTTAAAGTTGGATTAGGTTCAGTTTTGTAGTAAAATTTGTTCAGATGTTTATTTAAAATCATTTTTATTCCATTTAACCCTTTAATGATCTGCCCGAGTCCGGGAGTTTTGACCTGCTGTGGCCAATCAGCTGATGGTTGATGGGACAAAGACTTGAAGTTTGATCCTCTGATCTGGAGGCGCCGAGTCCTGGACTGTCGATGAGTTTTTGGTTTTTAATGAACTCTGGCATCAAAGATACGTTTTGGTTCAAAACATAAAAACATCTGAAAGTTGCTTCATTCTGATTCCAGCAGGAGGAAAATGTTTCACGTCATAAAATGTTCCTGTTAGTCATCGGTTCCCTCTGAGCGCCTGTTTCTGCGTTTTCCTTGGAATAAACTGATTTTCCAGGACCAGATGTTCCTCAGGGCTCCTTCTTTGGCCTCATGGTTTTGATCCAGCTCCGTTTTTACAGAATCACGATATGCAGACAAAGATCTGATCTTCTAATCAAACCAAATGTGTTTCTGGTCTTCATGTCTTTAAGTTTATATTTGATATTTCAATGAGTTTCATCGTTGGCTTTTATAATCCAACAAAATGCTGAACAACTAAAACTTCAGCACATGGGAGTGAAAAAACTAATGGATATATGAAGATCTTACACTTTATTGTTCACTGTTCTAATTTCATAGATTATTAAACTATAAAATCAGGTTTTTATTACTGTACATGAAAATGTCCCTGTAGGAAGAATGTTAGGAAAAGTAAATAATATATGCAAAATATTTAAAAACTAAAATTTAATCATGCCGCGCGACAGACTGGCGACCGGTTTGTCCAGGTGACTCAGCTTCTTGCCCAGAACGTCAGCTGGAGAGGAACCAGCAACCCTGATCCACTAAGGGACCAGGGTGTAAGAAAATGGATCAAATTTAAACATTTTCATTCTATTAAAATGTTTTTCTATCGGTTCATTAGTGGCAGGAAGCTGAGAGAACTGGGACTCAAACCCACAACCTGCAGAGAGACGATTCTCTGAGGGCAGCAGAGCCAATCAGCATTCAGATTAAACACTGGCAGGTTTAACAGTTTAATGTGAGAATCCATCACCTGTAACTCAGGGTCAGGAGGAGCTGCTGCCTCTGGTGGGTGATCCAGGTGAGGGGTGGGGTCACCTGGGGGTCACCTGGGCTGGTCACCTGTCTGTCACAGGGCAACACAGAGACACAACCAGGCACACACACACTCACATAGGGAGAATTTAGAGAGACCATTTAACCTGACATGTTTCTGGACTGGGAGGAAACCAGAGAACCTGGAGAAAACCCACCATGACCAGGAGAACATGGAGAAAGACGGGGAATCAAACCCAGAACCTTCCAGCTGCAAGGCAGCAGCTCTACCAGCTGCTCCACTGTGCAGCTCCTAATATGAGAATCATTAAAATAATAATGATTTATTCTGTGAAAATCAAAGTGTACATTTTATTAGAAACCAAACATTTTCTCTGATTTTAAGGTTTGTTTGGTTCCAGATGAATTAAACATCCTGAAATAAAAGGTAGAAAATCAAATAAAAAGGGAAAATTTATATCTAAAATATATTTATGAATATTTGATTCACATCCTCTGTGATGGGCTGGTGACCTGGAACCAGTTAGGGACAAGGATGGATGGATGGATGGATGAATAGACGGATGGATGGATGATGGATGGATGAATATATGAATGGAAGGATGGATGGATGAATAGACGGATGGATGGATGAATGGAAGGATGGATGGATGAATAGACGGATGGATGGATGAATGGATGAATAGACGGATGGATGGATGAATGGAAGGATGGATGGATGAATAGACGGATGGATGGATGATCCATGTCCTGAATGTTGTGGGATAAGTAACTGAATCCTGTTCCTGCCTTTGTCCACTAGGTGTCTCTGTCCCTCCAGTTTCTCCATCAGGACCAAAATCTGCTCCAGGATCAGTTTCATGTTTTTCTTCCTCTGCTTTTCCTAAATCTGGGAGTTTTTTCACGCAGCAGCAGCAACTTCAACTCTGACCTGAATACGTGATTCTGCGCAGCCCGGACTTTCTTGAAGTTTGCGCAGTGATTGCGGTGCGCAGCGGCTGTGCGGTGATTTGGTGGCTGCGGAGGAAGAGGCGGACTCTGCGCAGCCTGAGCGCCTGGAGCTGCGCAGTAGCGGACTGGGTGTGTCTGGACTCCCGTCTTTTCCTGCTGGACTTGCGGCTGCATGGCGGCGGAAACAAAGAGCTGAGGACAGACAGACGGACAGACAGACAGCAGCAGCAGCGAGCCGCGGACCGGAACCACCAGCCGATCCTCGTTTTCCTGGATCCTCCAGTCCGGATCGATCCTGCGGGAAACTGACCGGGGAAACTTTGGGAAAGTTTCTGTGAAGCTGCGATGGGGGTTTTGCGGCCGCAGCGGGCGGGCAGGACGCAGAGCCTGATCCGGGCTCTGGTTGCGGTCAGCTGCCTGGCCGCCGCGTCCGTCCGCGGCGCCATGGATGAATGTTCGGACGAACTGGGCCGCCCGCACCGCTGCATGCCGGAGTTCGTGAACGCGGCCTTCAACGTGACGGTGGAGGCGACCAACACCTGCGGCTCCCCGCCGGAGGAATACTGCGTCCAGACCGGCGCCACCGGCGTCACCAAGTCCTGCCACATCTGCGACGCGCGGGACCCGCGGAACCACCACAACGCCGCGTACCTGACGGACTACAACAACCAGCAGGACGCCACCTGGTGGCAGAGCCAGACCATGCTGGCCGGGATCCAGTACCCCAACTCCATCAACCTCACCCTGCACCTCGGTAAGAGCCCGACACACACAGGCTGCGCCGACACGGGCTGCGCCTAAACACACTGCGCCTAAACACACTGCGCCTAACGGGCTGCGCCTAATCAACAGGCTGCGCCTAAACAACAGGCTGCGCCTAAACAACAGGCCGCTCCGCTGCCCCGCTTGGAGACCTTGATCTCTACATATCTAAAAATTGGTTTTCACTGAAGTACAGCTGCTGTGCGGAAGAGATCTGGGGCAGATTAGGAACCTTGGGAACTTTGGGTTCAGATGAAGAACCTTTAGGGCAGATTAGGGACGTTTAGGGCATATTAATGATGTCTGGTGCAGATTAGGGACTTTTGGGGCAGATTAAGGACCTTTGGGGCAGATTAGGGACCTTTGGGGCAGATTAAGGACTTCTGGGTGCCGGTCAGGAACGCTGATGGACATCAGGAACTTTACTGCAGATCATTCTGATCTCAGATCATTTAAATCTGCAAGCTGTGATGAATCTCTGTTCTGCTCAGTTCAGGAGTTTCTTCATTGAGGTTCTGGATGGTTCTGACCAGATGGTTCTAGTCAGAACCATGTCCTGACTAGACATGGTTCTAGTCAGGACATGTCAGAACCATCTGACCAGATGGTTCTGGTCAGAACCATCAGGCTCAGCTTGACCTGCAGGGTTCTGATGTACCAGCCACCTTTGAACACATCATCTGGTGTTAGATTCAGGTTCTTTGGGTGTAAATGTGCTGCAGATGTTTCTGCTGAAGAACCTGAATGAAATAAATTAAATAAGAAAATGACTAAAGTTAGAATGTTATTACTAAATATGATGTTAGGGTCTATAAATGTAGATATTTGTACATCTGGTGATCTATTATTGGTGATCTATCATTGGTGATCTGTTATTGGTGGTGACTGGAGTTTCTTCAGTTCAGCTGCAACTTGATGCTGGAAACTGGATGGTTTTGATCTCCAGACGATTTAAAGATGTTTGAAATTATTCCTGCATGTTTTGGATGTTTTCATCATTTTTATGGTTATTAACGCTCCATCTGGCTCATCACGGTCTTCATCACTGTCTACCTCATCTTCCTCACTGTCTGTTCTCTGTTGGATGTTTTGTAGCTGAATCTGTTTGATGTCTGAAACCAAGAAATCATTTCTCTATTTTATTTCCTCTGTGGATCTTGACCTTTTGACCTTGTCCGACCTTGTTTCTCAGTCGTGACTCTGAGACAGATTCGTTGACCTCTGACTCGGTCGTGGAGAAACGCGTTTCTTCCTGAATCCGTTTATTCTCAGAACCTCCAGCTGTTTCCGACCAGAACCAGGAGGAACCAGCCAAACTCCAGAAACCAAAACCTGACGGTTTATTGGTCCTTCTGGTTGAGACCAACCTGATGGGGTCCTGATGTTGGACACCTGTCCTCTGAGGAGGACAAAGCCTCGCCTGTAATCTCAGGAAACCCTCCATGAGCTCAGCGCTCCCTGTAACTTGGTGTGTTTGGACTCTTTGAAGTGCGGCAGGAAGGCGACGTGTTCTGACTCGACTTTCGGAGCCGGGACCCGGGGCCACATGAAAGAGCCACAAACAGGAAAACCTGCAGGAGGAATGGAGGCCTGGAGCTGAGCAGCTGAGACCTGCAGCTCGTTTGAACCAGGACTGAGATCTGGGTGAAGCTCAGGCAGGACGACGGGCCTCTGGGGACAGACAGAAGACACAACATGGGACAGACGGAAGACACAACATGGGACAGACAGAAGACACAACATGGGACAGACGGAAGACGCAACATGGGACAGACGGAAGACACAACATGGGACAGACAGAAGACACAACATGGGACAGACAGAAGACACAACATGGGACAGACGGAAGACACAACATGGGACAGACAGAAGACACAACATGGGACAGACAGAAGACACAACATGGGACAAACAGAAGACACAACATGGGACAAACAGAAGACACAACATGGGACAGACAGAAGACACAACATGGGACAGACACAACTATAGTGGAACAGAAACGTGTCGTCAGCGTAGAAAAGCGCCAAATAAAAAGAGAAAGTGACGCTGAAGCAGCAGAAATGAGGACGTTATCCTCTCTGCACAATTTGAAGTTTTAAATGTGTCTGTTTTCTAAAACTAAAGATCAGGATGATAAATTTAAGCTTTGCAGTCATAAAGCCTGAAGAGGTTCAGGATCTGAACTTACATTTTAATGATTTTGATGTTTTCTTATTTTCTTGGACCAGTTTTTAGGTAGAACAGAGTTTTGTCGTCGGCGTAGAGGAGAGTTTTCTGGTGGACGTCTGAAGTTTCCTCTTCATCACTGAACTAACCTCACAGATTCAGCTCAGCTGGCTTTTTGTTGAATGTTTCATTTCTACTTTGGTTAATCTTTAACTCAGGGTTACAGGCTATAAGAGTCACTTCAGTCATTGAATCCTGGGGAACTAAATGATCTGAATCAAACCTTTATTCTGGTTTGATGTTCAGTTTGCCGTGTTGGATCTGATTGTTCTGACAAACAGAGTTTAGTTGTCGGCGTAGAAGATTTCCAAAGAAACCAGAAGAAGTTGGTCACTGTGTTCTTGTTTCCTTTATACACAAAAATAACTTCCTGATTACAACAGATCAGTTTAAAGCATTTATTTAGTGTTTATGTCGGGACCAGATTTATGCTTTATGAAAACCTGGAGACGTTTACAGGAAGCACCGGAATTAGATTTTCTCTGACTTCCTGTAGGTCCAGAGCAGAAAGAGACGGTGATGCAATCAGAAAGCAGCAGATATTCCAGCAGATCAGCTCCAGTCAAACTGAATAATCCGATGTTTGTACCTGGAGGTGGATTAACGGTGAAACCAGGATTTAGAGGAACAGAGCAGGTTTCACTCAGACATGATGTCACCGGCTGCAGGAGGGTCTGGGTAACGATGAGGCGTTTATGGTCTGTAGGAAAACACGGCTCTGTGTGTTTAACTGTGATAAAGTCCGACGTCTGGAGACTCTCTGGATGGACCAGAACCCGTCCTGTGGTTCTGGACCCACGGCCCCTTCAGGAACCCTGGATCTGTGTGGGGAAACCCCGTTTCCCACCCGGCCAGCTGGGGGGGGCGGAGTCACCTGCTCCGGACTGGGATTGTTTAGCGGTTCTGGAATGAGCTCAGCGTGGGAAACGGGGAGATTCTGGGACACACAGCTGGAGCCGCTCAGCTGAGAGGCAAACGGCTCTGAAGCTGCAGATTCCCGACGCTCCGGGATCCAGGATGAGGCTTTTAAACCAGGTCCGGTGTTGTGGTTCCGGTGTTGTGGTTCCGGTGTTGTGGATCCGGTGTTGAGGTTCCGGTGTTGTGGTTCCGGTGTTGTGGTTCCGGTGTTGAGGTTCCGGTGTTGAGGTTCCGGTGTTG
>CAEGAF010126288.1:0-10987 GCA_903067075.1 Micropoecilia bifurca
ACACACACACACACACACACACACACACACACACACACACACACACACACACACACACACACACACACACACACACAGTTGTCACCAGGACAGTTTGTCCACCTGTTAAAGTAACAGAAACTGCTGTTTATCTCTATACATGCAGGCTCTGTCCATTCCTCAGTGATTCATTCAACACAACACAGGTTGACTGATGGCGTGGTGCCGTCATCAGTCAACCTGACGCCGTTCTCGTCACCTGGCCATTTTTTTATTATTATTTTTATTTTATCACTGTAGGAAGCGTCAACGTGTCAGGTCTGAATCTCCACTGCGTCCTAACTTTCAGGACATCGGCAACAAGGCGACGGGAGTGTGACGTACACAGAAATCCAGCTGAGCCCTGAAAGACGACAGGAAGTGGATGAAGTAAAACTCACCCACACGGTTCAGACGGAGGTCAACATGGTGCTGAATTATCCCGTTTATAAGAAGCCGGGGTGTCCCGGTTGGTTAGACACAAAGTCTGACATTGCTATTCTAAGCTCACATCCACAGCACGTCTCGTTTCCGGGTAGGCTGTTCACGGTAAAAGCCCGCCCGGCACAAGAGTTTTACGGCGAAGCTACAGCAACAGGCCGCTGTTGTGAAGTATTTTTGAGACGCAGGAGTAACCAAAGTGAAAACTCAGTGTGTTTTTTGTCAACCCACTTTTATCTTTAAAGGGCCTGACATGGAAGTGCTTTTATTGTGAAGCAAATGACCTCGTTATGTGAAGCACCTGACTGAAGCCATGTGAGATGACAACACAGAAAATCTGACTCGGAGAGCCTTGAATAAGATGTCAAATTAAAATGAAATCAAATAAAATAAGTCATACGCAGGGGAAAATGGAAGTTCATTGAAACTTTATTGAAAATAAAGCGAAATAATAGTGATTTAGTGGAATTGTATAGAAACAACACCACAAACATTAAGCTGAATGGAGACTAGGCCCAGTATCTCACGTGTCCAAATTGACCCATTATTGAACTTAACAGTTTTATTAGTGTAATTGCTCTCAATTTTCCACTTTTTGGAGCCAAAAAAAAAAATCACTCACTACGGTTACCAGCTGCTCGCAAGTTATCAAAAAAAATTACGCAGTCAGTGTCGCCAGAGGTCGCTGTGCACCAACATGTTGCTGGTGAGGGGAGATAACGGGAGAGGTGTGATGAACCCGGGATGTACACAGTCAGAATCGATAAAAAGGGGGGGGAAACACCTTGAGACAGGCGCAGACGAGTCGCCCCGGAGGCGACGTGCTAAGGAGGACCGGCGGCGGAGTTCGGCCCCGGGCCTGGGTGGCCCGCGGACAGGGGAGAGTCAGCGCGCCGCAGGAATATGTGCAAGCCGAGAGGCACACGCTCGGACATTTCTCTCTCTTAGAGCTCTTGGTCCGTTTTTCCAAGTCCTCTTTCAGAACAACTACTGCGCCCCCCCGGGGAACGGAAACCAAAAGAATTGGACGCGAGCCAGTGACGCGCTGAAAATAACCAGGTTAGCGCACAGTACCGGTCCATTTTGGGGAGGGCCCAGCCAGCGCGAGGGCGCAGCGCCGTATATCGCCTCCTTCCAGCTGTTTGGGAAGATCCTGCTCGGATTTTTTTTCCGAAGCTGTAACATGGCAGTAGTAGTAGCAGCAGCAGCAGCAACAAGCTGCCCTTTCCCCTCTTTTCCCTCCATCGTTCCAGAACTGGATGAGTGGACCGGGTGCGCACAGGGAATCTCACGGCGAGGAGACGCAGACGGGGTTTTTTTTTTTTCCTTTCTAAAAGGGAGGGAGGGCAGGAGATGGGTGACTGGCACAAGGCGCGACACTGTTGCCTGTTTTCTTTTTTTTTTTCCCTCCCTGGACACAGAGGGAGGAAGATGGGGCCAGGGGTTGGACAGTCCGACTTTTCCCAAAGGACAATTCACCCCCCCCCCCTCCCCTCTCCTCCCTCCCCCCTGTCTCTCTCTCTCTCTCCACTCCCAAAAGGGATATTCTTGAACAAATTTGGGATGCGTGCAACACCAAGTGATCATATATTAGTTGGGCGGCGGTGGCGCCGGAGCTGAGGCTGGACGGTGAAGTTAAACTTCTCTTACAAAGACGCGACCAACAGATAGGGGAGTCAGGCAAGCCGCACATCCACCCAGACGCGCCCCCCCCCCCGTCCTCCCCCCTCATCACCCCCCCCCCTCCCATTGGCTGCAGGATGCCGACACCTGTCCGGAGCGCAGGTAACCGCATACACACTTGACAGTGGGCACGGATCGGCTCACGTCTCTGGATTCGATGGGAAGTCATGCGGGGTCAGGATTCAACCTGTCGGAGTTTCCGCTGAAGGTGTGTGTCAGAGGCTGGGTCTTTGCGGGCAAGGTGAGTCCTCACTTCATTCAACTGGCCTACAAAGTCCCAGTTTCTGGCTCATAAGCCCACCATGACCAAGACTAAACTCCTCTGATACGAATTTATATTTAAAAAAGAAAATAAAAAAGATAGAGAAAGAAGCTGGGAACCTTAAAACCCGCCTTAAATAAAAACTAAACTTTATTTTTACTCCGGCACATAAATTATGGCATAAATACATGCAGTAATAGGTATGAATGAGCACATAAGGCTTTTTTTTGGCCTAAAAAAAATCCTCTTCTCTTTGAGGTCTGATATGCCGATTTTTACTGATTCCCCTGTTCACCAAATTACGTTATATAAAAAAAACACATTAAAAGTAAATCCTATTTTTTATATTTATATTTACTTCAGCATAACACCAGCCTTTACTATGTGTGGGTGGCGTAGTCTATATATTTTAATGTATTGCGAGGATTATTTTAAAAAAAATAGAATATGTAGTTTATCGAAAAACAGTTTATGCTTATGTCAGATTTACATGTCATTTTTTTTAATTCAAGAAAAAAAATTGGAATTTATATAACTTTGTGATTTTTAAAAAAACATCATTTTAATTAAAAAAACAACATGTTGAAAATTCTTTAAACTTTTCTCAATAAACAATAACATAAATATTTATTTACATTATATCGATCAAACCATTTTATAATTTCTGACTGGATTTTTGCATGTTTCCACTAGTATTTTTCATAATTTATCTTTGGAGGTTAGTTTCAAGTCTGAGGCTGGAAAACCGTAATGGCAAGGAGGCCATTACGCCTCCTTGCGTAATGGCCTCATAGTCAACTATGACTATGAGTTCAAGTCATAGTTCAGAACTATGACTTGAACTCTTGGTTCAAGTCATAGTTCTGGCTGGGCCACTCCAAAATAATATAATTTTACTTATAGTCAGAAGAATGTTGGAAAAATGTAATGTTAATGTAATGTTAATAAATGTAATGTTAATAATTAAGAACTCTCTGCATTAATTAAGAACTCTCTGCACCTAGAAATAAAACTAGAGCCTCAAAAAACTATTTTCTAAATATTTATTAGATACAATCTTTCATTTTATTAACAAGGAAAAATTAAACAATTTTTTTTAAATTTTCAGATATTAGAGCAAAATGAAAAATCTTTTACAAAAAAGTAGAATGAGTCAAGTCTTTTTTATAAATCTGAAAAATAAAGAAATTTAGTTAGGATAGTTTGAAGCTAGTTACTTTTAAATGCCTGTTAAAATATAAAATAAACTCCTAAAATGTCCTTTTTTCCTATTACATTCATAATCAAAGGCATTTCATTTTTTAATGGAGGACCACAGTGACGTGGCCAGAGAGCCACACGTGGCTCTGGAGCCGCAGGTTGCAGACCGCTGGTCTAAGAATTAGCTGATAGCTATCACTTTTTAAAAGTTTAATAAAGGTCTGATAAGAATTAGGGACATAAAATGTGGGCATACTTGTGTCTTTCTTTTTTTTTAATCAAAGGACATGTGCCGCACACCCTTATCCTTTAATTTGTCATGGTCTGTGGAATCAGTAGGCTAATCAGTGTGCTTCAAAGAAAACTGGAAAGTGCAACCTAACATGCTTGTGTGTATCTATATATATAGTCAGTTTAAATGTCGAAGCAGAGGTGGGTGCTCTATTTATGCAAAATTAACTATTTCAAACTCCCATCAAACTGGAGAGGCTCTAAAGTTTTTATGTATTTAGGTTTTATTTTTAATCCAAGTAGACTTTTTATCTGAAGTTACAAAAGTGTCACATGCCCAAAGCAGATGTCCTTTCAAGTGAACATAACGATTTATAAATGCCAAATCATGCCAAAAAGTGACATTGCTCACCACCATTTATCTGTACAGCACTTGATTGGTTGCTTAAAAGAACAATTATGTTTCAGTAGTTACCTTAAGTTTATTAATCTGACCATGTAAGAAAACCAAAACCTGATAATGCTGACTGTGATCAATTCAGAGACGTGACGAATGAAAATGTGGAGCCTGTTCATGAGCAGATCAGTTCAAGATTGAGTAAAAACAACTTAATATAACAAAGTTGAACATACACAGCTGTAGTAATAAAAAAATGAAAAAACCAGAGGTCAAATTGTGAGAAATCACAAAGTGCCACTAACTGTTATGTTGAACAAGCCTGTCAAGGAGGGGAGAAGAGGTCTGGTTCGGAGGCTTGTTTCTATATCTGTCCTGACCCCGGCATGCCGCGCATACCATGCTAATGAATTCAGCATCCTGACACTAGATGCTTTATGTAATTAATAGAGCGCAAGGCTAGGGTGGCATCTCCATGCTGCCAGTGACACATAGGTGAGACATTCGCTGAAGTACGGGATTCTTATTTTTAATAACACAAGGCGGGCGCAGGCATTTTTACAGCCCACCTAAAACAGCCGTGCAAATGAAAAAGGACCCCCGCCTCACTGACAGCACAAAAGCAGGGATGTGTCAGCTTTTATTTATTGACCTGCTAATACTAATCACCACAGGTTATTTTAGGTGATGCATAACACATCAGTGGCAGGTCATTTGTTTTTACAAGCCTGCTATTACGTCTTGAGTCTATAAGAAGTTGCTGTGGACTGGAGTTTATGGAAAGTTGACTCTGGTTCTAATTGGATTCCTCAACACTGTCAGCAACATCCTAATGCTTATTAACGGTGATACGCCGGTGCCACATTTTGCACTATTTCTCAGCTGCCCGTTGAGCAGATTTTAAAACAATCGTCAGAGTCCCACTGTCCTCCGCTGCCTCCGTTGTAGGTCCATAAAAACTCAGCAACACGTCGCAGAATGCAGTTTAGAAGTATAAATAAATAAAAGAGCGCAGCCAGGAGCTGTCCATATACGCTGCAAACCTTCGCGAGTGCGAGAACCTGAGAGAGGGAGGCTTGCCGCCTGGTTTGAATAAAGCAGCACGGCTGCAGGGAGCTCTGGGATAGTCACCAAGTCCGCTGATTAAAATTGTGATATTAAGCAGTGCTGGCTCCTGCTGCTGCCTGCCAAGCTGCTCTCAGTGGCATTTTCATATTGTTTAAAAGGCCCAAACGGACTCATCTCGCCACTTGCTGCACAGTGCTGCTTTTTTCCCCTCTCCATTCGGTCATATTCTCACACTACCAGCTTTGGAGCGTTTCAGACTTGCTTTAAGTAGTCCAGTGTGGGTCAGAGAGCTTATTTGTTAAAAGCCGACATGTGTAGCATTGCATGGAACGCATGTGGAAGGATCGTGTGTTTACTTCCACCGTGAAATCACAAGGAGCGTTACTTCTTGGAAATTCTGCTCTGAACTCGTTCAACTCCCCTTTTAAAAACGTCACTGCAAATTCCAATAAAACTCTGCCATTATAAATATGCAATTCACAAATGCTGGAAAGCAATCCAAGTTGTTTTACTACAGATATACGTGAGCCAACCTTTGCGAAAAGGTCAAACTCCACAGGTTGTGGTCACTTTCCTCTGCTTCGACTGAACAGACATCATTTATGCTCAGAATCATGTTTGACAACCCGACAAGGTTGCTGTTTGATCTCAAACGTTTGGAATGAGAGACAAATTCTAGGTTAGGCAGGGAGGGAGGGGGAAAAAAGAGAAAAGGCAGCAAGAAAAGTGAGGGACTTTTAGGGGCAGCTGTGTTTTATTAACCCAGTCATAATGCCCCTAAAAATCCTTATTGCTCTTGCAATGGTCAACAAGGCTCCTGTTGCAACATGTCGAGGATCTCAGAGCAACATGTAGGGACATGTTGAGCTGCTGGCCAAGAAGCAATGGGGTAGTTTTGATCGGGTCACTGGCCTGACATCACACTCGGAGATTTTGAACTAATCATAAAAGTCACAGAGTAACACATGTGAAGAGAGAATCAAACTTTTGATTAAATGTCAGTGAAGACAAGCTTGGGGTTGCAAAGGTTTGCGATATTGTCAAGGGGGAGGAGGAGGGAGAATGACCAGCATTTCTCTACAAACTGTGGAAACGTCTCTCTCTGACAGTGTGTTGACTTGTGTTGTCGTTATGCATCTGCCGAAGTCGCCCCAGTTTAGTATTAATATGCAGACGGGGAAGCCGACACGCTGTGTCCTTCTGCGTTTTGACATTGCCACAAAGTACCAAAGGAGACGCTCCAAGACAGAGACAGAAAGGAAGAGCAGTTGTTATTCTAAAAAATAAAAATAAGCTAAATGCTGTTTTAGAGTAGAACAATATAGAAATGCAGGGCGAACAGATTGGCAGCACATCAGCTATGCATAAAGAGAGAAACAAACTTGCAGGAAGATGACAAGGAAACAGACAGAGAGTAGGGAAAGACTGAGAGGCAAGTCGGCCTTTAAGGGACTCCAGACTTGGGTGTGGTGTGCTGGACAGTCATGGCTGGAGAGTGGCTGGTATGGAGGTCTCGATATTGGTGAATGAGTCATCACAGGGAGCGTATTCGGTTGAGTTTCCCCGCAGAAACGGCTGCTGCTGGAGGAAGGAAGAATCCTCTTCACAGACAAGGGGAGAGGGTGTAAGGGAAAGTGTGGATGATGACTCAGGGCCATGAACCACATGGCGATGGAGAGGGGAGGGAGGAATTACTCATCAGAGCATGTGGAATCTCATATGGCTATCACAGGACATGCAATGTGCTTCCCCCAAGGCTGCCGCTCAACCGCCATCAGTCCCCGAGGTTCCAGCTCGACACTGTGGACCGGTGGGGGCCCTGGGGATGGCGTTTTAACTTCTTTCATAAAAGCAGGGTCCGTTCCAGCTTGGGGGCAATGGAAAATCATAAGGCACAAACATTGATAAATGAATTCTTTGGCAAGGCTGAAATGTGCTCCAGCTGCGTTGAGTCACACGAAATTCCCCGCTAATGTTCCATCTCTTGTGACTGATGAGGATAAGCAGGAAATACTACATTGATATTTGACAGAAATATTGGATTTGCAACTGTGGATCTCTTGATAAGCATGGGTTTAGCTTTATAGCGGTACTTAGAGATGTGGGGACTTTGGTTTAGCCCGGTGGAATAGGGCAGTTATTGTCGTTACTTGAACCAGCAGGGTGTGGGAGGTCACACTGGCCCAGTTCCTGGTTCAAACAGAGAAAGAGGGGCATTATCTATGCAAGATCGTTAAGCATGAGTTTCACCGTATTCACCATCTTTTTGCGATCAGGAAGGTAAATTACATCAAGTTGATGTGGCAACTCCTTTTTTTAATCAGGCAATGCCAACAAAAAATCATAACCAGAGAAAATTGAGAAAAGAAGAAATGGAAATGACTTTACAAATATGTCTGCCCAGTGTGGAGTGACAACTTAAGGCTTCTTTTCTTTTATCCTTCAGCTTACATTGTCACGTCTGTGTAAATCCATCTTAGAAGTGATGAATGAGCCTTTGCAGTGAGCTTACAGACGATAAGTGATGACGGAGTGATGACAAGACAGTAAATGCGGACAAAAAGGACTGCCCACATGACATCCACACTGTCTTCTCTTTGTCTGCTTTGGATTCAACAGCTGAATCAGTAGAAGTCTTTGGTGTAAAAGTGGTGCAGATTAAGGCATCAGTCGATTGGTGCATGATAAAAGGGGATAAAATCAACAGGAAGACTTCGACATAATGCCCCCCTTTGGTTCTCATGTAAAAATGATCTCTATGCAAGACATAAAAAAAACATTGTTGTGCAACAATTTAGATCTACTACGCATCTATTGTTATATATGCATATTCTGCAAAAAATGGGGATCAGTATTCCTCTTCGGCTTGACTCAACAGGTGAAATGGACACACCCATAGCACCAGCACATGCCCTCCTCTTAGAAGTGCCGACACCATCCCAGTTCTAACAGTTTCCATTAGGGTGTGGGCTGACAGGGCTCCAACAGGAAAACCACTGAAATCCAGAGCAAACACTGCAGACAAAAGCTAGACAACGAGAAAAACTGGAGCAGACCTTCCCCAGAGTGGATCCCTCCTGCTATACCCCCCTGACCTGCTTTCAGCAGACAGTGACGGCGACTCATGATTAACCAGACATCAATGAGGAGAGGGAATGTATTCGCTCAATTTAAGATTCAGTCATACATTCTTATTTAAAGGAGCTAAAGAGCCACGCAAACAAGAATAGCATTGGCAGGTGAAGTGGATAGTACTGAGCATCATCTAACAAGGCTGCATGGTGGCGCAGTTGTTGGGACTTTTTCTTTGCTGTAAGAAGATCCTCAAGGGCACAGACCAGCCTCGCTCTTGGTCCGTGTCTTCACTGCCTTTCTCTCTACTTCGGGGTTTTGACATCACCGATTCCTCCACGTGTAAATAAAGCCATCAGAACTTGCCGTGTGTAATTTCCTGGCCTTCTTTGTTTTTACCTGCCAGCTAGACTTGTACTTTTCTCAAAATGCTGTGCTGTTTTGAGGCAAATTCTAACATCGCTGACAGTTAGCACCACTGAGGACAGAAGGAGTCACAGTCTGCTATCACTGACGGATTTGCTATTCAGATTGAGCTGTGGCTTTCCTTTATCATCGCCGTCTATTGCTGCATTTGCAGACAGTTAAAAAGTTTGACTAAAGTGCATCCAGAGTTTATTTAACATGGAACAGCTCTTATAAGTTTAAAATAAGGAACAATTCTGCATTTCAAGGACTGCTTGGCAACCCTACTAGCAGCTGAGTAAGCTGTTATTGCTTGGCTTACAGTTCATTTTATGTTTTAGGTGTACATCCAGAATAAAGCTCTCCAATGTAGGAAAACTTCACTTTTAATTGCCAGAAAAAAGACTATTATGCCATTAACACTGAACTGTTTTCTAAATTTAGTAGTCAGGATTACCAGAAGCACACAGGTCGCTCTGTATAATTGCACGTAAGGCTAAGAAAAACCAACAGACAAAAAAAGTAGCATTTGCATTTAATATCTTTTGGTCCATTTGTTTTAGCTTGTGGTGCTAAAAGTGATTTCCGGCTCCCACTGCTGAATCCTTTTGATTGTACGGAGACACAGATGTTTCTCTGCAACCCTTCCAGACATTACCACCATCCCCACTCGTGAAAGCATTCCTGGACGTGCATCAAGGCTTTAAAAGCAAGTTATTGTAAAGATCCACTTATTTGTTTTCAGGCCTCATAGCATAAACGCCCTGAGAGACAGATTGCAGTGGAGAAGATCTGAAAAATGCATGCAAAGGTCAAAATGAATGCTACACATGACTTAAGCTGGAGGAGGAGGAGGAAGGGTTTTTTTTTCTTTGTCTTTCACACTCGGATCAGAATGAGATCTGCAGCTTCACAGGGTCGTAGCTGTGTACAAGATCATGTGACACACAAGTGCCCTTAGCCAGACCTCTTGTTGTTTGTTTGCTGTAGAGGAGGTCCCAGGTTTTCTGCACTCTTACGGATTCATTTCAGCCCTGTTTATCTTTGTGATTGTGTTTGAATAAGAAAACAGTGGGCCTACCCAAACAGTGCTGGTTGTGTTGTTTAAAGACTCTTTGCTGCAGAAGTTACAGTTTTCAGCTGCTCCTCCACTTGGGCTGATCCTGTTTTCAACCTTGTTTCTTTCTTTCTTTCTTTCTTTCTTTGGTCCACCTGCAGTGAGGGGCATTTTCCAGTTGTTTTCTGGCTGTTTGTTGCCAACAGTGCTTTTAGGCAGCTCCCAGCAACACTGTCTCTTTGCATTGCAAAACCAGTCGAAGGCGGCGCTCGGTTCGGCGTTTGTGTGTCCCAATATTGGGCAACCGTGATCTCCGCAGGGCGATTGGCAGATGTGCGTTTGATGCTTCAGATACACTCATGCCAGCGAGTGAAAGAAGTGGGTTTGTATAAAAAGGGCGAGGAAAAGCAAGTCTTTGTTTTGGCAGAGCGCTGCTTGCCAAAGAAGTGGATCGGCAGCCAAAGCTCACCAAACAAACCTGAGGCGCTGAGTGCTTTATCCATTCAACCTCTTCATGAGTCAAAATGACAAGGAGGCCATTTTTACTCTCCGCAATATCCTCTCTGCTGCATTTTGTTTGAGCTGAGAGGTCTACCAGTGAGCTGTGGTTAGCTGTGGCAGGCTTTTTTCAGAGTGGGTTTTTTGTGTGGTTGTAAATGTGACCAAGAGCTGCATCTCTTCAGACATTGGCTTCTGAGATTTTTGAGAAGGAAACAGAGTCATTTGTTTGATTGTAATTAGTTACATTTGTCTTAAAGAACATCAATTTTTTGAGCTCCATACAGAATGACAAATGACTGAAACTCAATTGCAAAAACACAATGCTTTGCATTTTTACACTTTTTTTAGAGATGATCAGTGTTAAGGAACATGCAATCATGATCTATGATTTTCTTTTTTTCGTGGTGTATAAATACGACAAAGCAAAAAATATGACAAATTGCAAAAAAGGTCAATTTATTTTTTGTTATTTTTGAAAAAGGCACAAAAGATTATGCCATTTAGAAAAATGACATGCGTAGCCCCTCATAAGCCAAATATATATATATATATATATATATATATATATATATATATATATATATAGTTTAAATTGTATCTTATATAAAATAGTCTATATAATTGAAACAATTTTGAGCTTGCCAGGAATACC
>CAEGAF010126307.1:0-15817 GCA_903067075.1 Micropoecilia bifurca
TTTTTTGTTGGTCGCCCCACATGATATTTCGTTAAATGACATTTTCGGACAAAGTTTGTTTAAATGATATAATGGAAATATAACTAAAAATGCTTTGAAAATGTGTACAGGATGAAGAAAAGACTTTGAAAATCATGCCAAACAGGAAATAAAATATATTTGAACAGATTTAATGTATTTTTAAATACATTTTTGAAACTGTAATTGAGTTTGGACAGTTGCACCGCATGACATTTTGACCCTTCAAAGACACCCAAAATGGCCAAAAAAGAACAGCCCTGGAAAGGTTAAAGAAGGTGTTTATGGGGGAGATATATTACATATTTATGGATTCTTTTTATGAGTTTAAAACTTTTTTTAACTGCAAAAAGTAGAACCGGACAAAAAAATTGGGCGTCCCGTCTTTGAGCCATTAATGAGTACATCATTGACTTCCACACCCTTTCTGCTGACAGTGATTGGAATGATGAAGCCTTTTGTGACGCCTTTTACCAGGGTTTGAGTGAAGGCATTAAGGATGAACTCTCTACCCGTGACCCTCCTAAGGATCTGGCTGATCTGGAATCTATGGCGTCCCGGATTGACCAGCGGATGCATGAAAGAAGGCTTGAAAGGCTTCTGACCGACCTTATCCATCACTGGGGGCCCCCTCAAGGCTCGTAGCGAGGTCTCCATTTCCCAAACCTCCTTCGTCTCCCCCCCAGGACCAACCCGAACCCATGCAGATTGGTCGCTCCAGACTGACACCTGAGGAGAGGGATCGTAGGCTCAAGAAAGGCCTATGTTTCTACTGTGGCAGTGAGGATCACCAACTCCGGCAGTGTCTCTCCAAGAGGTTATTAGATCACAACAAAATGTGCATGGTGTGAGGATTGACGGTAAAATACATAAAATAGCGTTATATGCAGATGATATTTTGTTATTTGTAACAAAACCTGACATCTCAATACCAGCTATCCTATCCACTAGTCATGAGTTTGGTTCCTTTTCAGGTTATAAAATCAATTTTGATAAATCTGAAGCAATGCCATTAGGAATTGCCACTGTCCAGGATCTACCCTCTAGCTGTTCCCTAAGATGTTCCCAACATGGCTTCACTTACCTGGGAATTAAGGTGTCCCCTAACCTGTCAGAACTATGGAAGCTTAATTTCTCTCCAATAGTTAGTAAAATAAGAAGGGACTTAGAAAGGTGGCATGACCTTCCTTTATCATTTATGGAGCGTATAAATTTAATTAAAACGAACATTTTTCCACGGCTTTTATATCCCCTCCAAATGTTACCTCTTTGGCTATCCAAAAAAGTCACTACAGATATAGAGAGAGCATTCTCCAGATTCATTTGGCATGGCAAGAGACCTCAACAGAAAATCAAAGCTTTACAGCTTCCTGTTGACAGAGGTTGCTTGGCTTTGCCAGACATCTACTATTACAACTGGGCTTGCCGTGCTCGTTATCTGTGGGAGTGGTTACAGGCTCATCTTAACTCGAACTCTTTCCTTGATTCGTGGGCCTCTCAGCCTGCTTCTTGGTGGAGCCTCACCACCGGATATAGGAAAAAGCTATCAAGAGAACATAATCCAATCATTTATAACACAATTAGAGTGTGGCAGAGAATTTGGAACCACGCAGGAGATGGGCTCTGCGCCTCAACCCTGACACCCCTCATAAGAAACCAGGACTTTATCCCAGGCCTTAAGCCCAACATGTTTGACCTGTGGCATAGCAGAGGAGTGAGAGTGATCAGAGATCTGTTTACAGAGAATGTACTTATGACGTTTCAACAATTGCAATTAAAATTTGGTATTCCTAAAGAACACTTTTTTGGTTTTCTTCAAATTCGCCATTTCATTGGTTCTTTGGGGCCCTCTCCTTCTGGCCTGGTCGCACACAATGAGATTGAGAAATTCCTTGTCGACCGGAAAAAACATAGGCATTTTATTTCCGCTTTCTATGCAGTGCTCTACTCTCTGACCCCTGGGGGTGCTGGGGACATTGCGTGGAAATGGGAGCGAGACCTTGACACAGTACACACCTAGGATGACTGGCAAGAAGCTGTTAATGTAGTTAATTCAACTTTTATATGTAATACCCTCAGAGAGACCCAGTATAAAATACTACATCGTTTACATATAACACCATTTATACTGAATAAGATGGATCGGCAGCTTTCTCCCCTATGCACCAAATGTGGAAGAGAGGTTGGAACATACTACCATTATTTCTGGCAATGCAAATTGATTAAAAGATTCTGGGGTTCAATTTCTAAAGAGCTGAGTGACGTGTTTCATGTAAAGATCAGATGTGACCCAGGTCTGTTTCTTCTTGGCCTCCCTTCAAAATCAGTCACTGACAAAATCACACTTCAAGCTTTGTGACAAGTTATTGCTTCTGGGTAGAAGTTGCATTTTAATTAATTGGATCAAGGATACGCCACCAACCGTCACACAATGGTACAGGGAAATATTTAGGGTCTTCCCTCATGAAAGGATTAGTGCAGTTCTTAAGGGTAATGAAAAACATTTCATTGATATGTGGTCTCCTGTGCTTGGCTATCTACCTAAAGAGTTGACGCAACTTGTGATGAGAGGTCAGACTCCTACGAAGTGGAAGGTCTCACCAGGTCTTAACTAGAGGACACCCTCCTTTTGTATCACTAGCTATCTTTCTTTTCCTCTCTCTCATCACCCGGCTAGATATGTTTGTGTTATCAGGCTCTAAACATATGTATTGGATACATGATTTAACATAAATGTGACATTGTACGGTGGCTTCTCCTTTTGTTTTTTGTTTTTGTTTCTCTTTGCATACTCATGTAAAGTTATAAACAGTACATTGATGTATGAATGTATGATGTTCTATTTCCTTGTGAAAACATAAAACTAATAAAAAGGTTTATTTAAAAAAAATCATTGGTGAATTTAAAAAAAAGGCTTTTAAATCAAGCTAATCAACAACCACAACAAAAAACCCTCCGGTTTTATATTTTACCGAGTTATTTTTAAATACCGAATTAAAGTCTTATGACTGATACATGTGACATGCATTTGTAGTAAATATTCTTAATATCCTGTTCAAATTAGCACATAAATTGTAAATAAAGGTTTTTTTAAAAAATAGAATAGACTTGTCATCTTATTGGTTCCTAGATTGTCAGTTTCGGATGCTTAGGGAGCCGTACAGCATTCAATGAGAGAACCCAAATCGGAGGTTCCCTGTGCGTCAACATGTGACCTGAGGGAACCTGCCCAAGAGTCAATATGTGACAAGTTGGGAGTGAGAATGTGTTGGAAATAAAGGTGTTCTAATTTCCCTGAGCTTAAGTTGTTTAGCATAGATGGT
Source organism: Micropoecilia bifurca (assembly GCA_903067075.1). Classification (NCBI taxonomy): domain Eukaryota; kingdom Metazoa; phylum Chordata; class Actinopteri; order Cyprinodontiformes; family Poeciliidae; genus Micropoecilia; species Micropoecilia bifurca. The sequence goes on from CAEGAF010126307.1 coordinate 3,342, forward strand.
TTGGTTTTCAAATCTTACAAGTTAACAGAGAACTGCCTAAAGAAACTTGCAGCTGTAAATGCAGCAAAAAAACTAAACAAGAAAAAACAGTGACAGTAATGACTCAAGAGGGCTGAATACAAAAACAAAACTCAGGCCATAGAGACACATCTGTTTGTCTTTTCGTGTGCAGTTCTGTTCATCAGTCGCCACCAGAGGTTGGTACCGTAGTCATGTGGGTGGAAAGTGATGTCACTTCCTCCTCCAAACATCAGACATGCTGCAGTCACAGCGCAGTAGAAGATCCACCTGGCATGGAGTCTCGATTATTGCTCAGCGCGCAGAGATGTCAAAACCCCCAAACTGGATGACGAATTAGTGGTTCAACACTCTCTGCTGCCTCTTGTGACTGAGATGCATCCAGCTGGGTCTTTCAGCATTTCTCACAGCTGTTGTTGTGGTCATCAGTACTTGGAACGGTCCTTCCCACCGTGGACTCGTCCAGTTCTTTCTTTTGATGACCTTTATGTAGACCCAGTCACCAGCCTCAGCAGGAGTGGCCTCCTGCAAAGGAAGAGAACCAGAAGGCAGTAAAATTGTACTGGACATTTCCTTCGGTTTCTGATCAAATAGTCTGCTAATGTTTGTTCTTCATTAGCTTTCTGTAAGTCTGGAGCAAACAGAGGCAATCTGTAAGCTCTCCCATGAATTATTTCAAAAAGTGTTAAACCATCAGCTGTTGGGGTGATTCTCATAAAGAGCTTCACCAAGTCTAAACACTCTGGTCAGGGTTGGCCAGTATCTGCCATGTACTCTGTGGGTGATAAGCACAGTGGTTTTTCAATGTCATTCCCAAGTTACTGTAATCAGTCTGTGGAATGTGGTTTGTTGGCAGCTTTGACCTTCGCAACTGCATCTTGCNTTTTTCAATGTCATTCCCAAGTTACTGTAATCAGTCTGTGGAATGTGGTGTGTTGGCAGCTTTAACCTTCGCAACTGTCAACTGCATCTTGCTTGTTGGAACTACTTCAACCCACTTAGAAAAAAAACATAAATCATCATCTAACAGTATTTGTTAATTCACAAGTTCATAACCAAAAATTAAAGGTTCATAACCAAAAAAGTTTTCTAAGTAAGAATCTTCATTTCTCCCCCCTTTTAAAACATGGCAATCGCCCATGTTTTACAATCACATTAGCTTCAAATGAAGTCTGTGGGAGGACTAATAGTTAATTTAGATGAACACACAGGTTTACCATTTTTCAAAAGAAATTTTCAGCAAAGACATATTTTTAAGTACAAGCTCACTTTTCAATTCACCAGTCTTCATCGTTTGTATTTTTATTCACAAAAAAAATAACAAAACAACACAAACACCAGTATTTCTTAAAACAAAAAACAGGAGAATTTTATTATTTAGTTTTAACTTTCAGCTTCACAGCTGAAAAAGGTTGTTCCCATGTTTTTATTTTCTCTGTACAGTTTTTTCTGTAAAAATGTAGGAATTTTCAAAAGGGAAAAAAACAAAACAAAACACAAACACCAGTATTTCTTAAAACAAAAAACAGGAGAATTTTATTATTTAGTTTTAACTTTCAGCTTCACAGCTGAAAAAGGTTGTTCCCATGTTTTTATTTTCTCTGTACAGTTTTTTCTGTAAAAATGTAGGAATTTTCAAAAGGGAAAAAAACAAAACAAAACACAAACACCAGTATTTCTTAAAACAAAAAACAGGAGAATTTTATTATTTAGTTTTAACTTTCAGCTTCACAGCTGAAAAAGGTTGTTCCCATGTTTTTATTTTCTCTGTACAGTTTTTTCTGTAAAAATGTAGGAATTTTCAAAAGGGAAAAAAACAAAACAAAACACAAACACCAGTATTTCTTAAAACGAAAAACAATTTTCTCACTTGTGAGGTTTAAACTTAATTATTAGCAACATTAAAAATTATTTTGTATGCACTGGTTTCGTACAAAACTTCATTTTATTTCATGGTTTTACTCAACGAATAATAAGCTTTTGTATGGTTGTTAGAAAAGGAATATTTCTAAAACCTCCAAATTCATCCAGGTGAAAGACATTTGATCCTTTCACAGCTTTTCCTGACCTCTTCTAAGGTACAGGGTCTAAAAACATACAAATTGTGTTCACCGTCCTCTAATGAGGGGTTCAGACGTGCTGCTGGAACTGCAGCGACTGATACCGGGGCAGACGAGCTGCTGGAGCGGCGAGGGGAGGGGCGCAGGAGCTTGCACTCCCCACACCGCAACAAGAATGACTTTATTACCTTCCTGACCTCTATAAATAAGTTTTCTCCTTCTACAAATTTTTCTTTAACCTTTTCAATTTGTTCAATTTTAGGTCTGTGGCTGCTTTAACCATAGTTTAGGCCACCTCAGCTCATCCTCCTTTTTAACCCTTCTTATCTTTATTTAATTTTGGTCCAGGTTCGTTGACTCCTAGGGAGTCCTAAGAACTGGAGATTCTTTTCAGTAGGCCAGCAATTAAAAATACCTTGTTGTGGTATTTCCCCGCTTCAACTTTTTTGAGTGGGAGAATCTTGCCTTTGCATCCACAAAAGGTTTGCTGCTTACAACCCTACTGTTTTATATGAGGTAAAATACCAAGCTGTATTTAAACCTCCAATCACTCACACTTTCACACCTTTTTCCCATGTTTTTTATTATGTGTACAGTGCTTCCAGGAAACCTAGACAGCATGTACTGTTCTTCCCCTCTGGGGCCTCAACGAGTGAGGAATTACAAAACTTTGTGTTACCCATTATTTAAAACACTTGAAATTTTAGCTTCAGAAACTTGTTTTGGCTTCAGAACAATGTATCATGTGCTCTCTCAGAGAAAGTGCTGTAGATCAGCGCTCAGTGTCTTCTGAAGAACAGGCTTCTACTTGAAGCCTGGCTTCCAAGCGGTTCTTCACTTAGGAGACTAATTTCCGAAGACAGAAAGTTTTACTCTCAGAGAGAGAGAAACACCATTCACTCCTTCATGCACACCAACACAGCAGCAAATGACAAACAGTAATGACACCGCAGCAACATTCAAACTTCCTACCCGCACCAGGAGTTACCCTTATGGGGCCTCCGCAAAGTAAGGGGGCTCCAAGAGCCTTACCTTTTGCCTTTAGTTGAAACTTTGTCAACTGGGACTCTAACCCTTTCGCCTTTAGTTAAATCTGTGTTTAACAAGGACTCTAACCTTTATAGCCTTTAGTTAAATCTGTGTTTAACAAGGACTCTAACCTTTATAGCCTTTAGTTAAATCTGTGTTTAACAAGGACTCTAACCCTTTATAGCCTTTAGTTAAATCTCTGTTTAACAAGGACTCTAACCTTTATAACAATTTTAAAATTCACTTACGTTTCTGTAGTTTTTGGGTTATACGGTCGGATCTCGTCACTCAGTCATTGGCAGACAAAGTCGGACCTCCGCCGCTGGCCCAGCAAAGAATTCACTTCCTTGGACTTTCTTTCCAGGTCCAATTGACTTCTGGCCATGCATGGATTCAGCGCGTCTTCCTCTGCCTGTCAGCGATCAGTGTGAGAGATCCCGGGTTTTCGGCACCAAGTTATGTTAGGTATTTTCCTGAACCTTAATTAAAAGAACAACAGACAACTTATGTGAATAATATGACCAAACTTCTGCAGAAGGAGAAGGCCGAGCGAACCTACTCCTCCGAGTCGATCACAGAGCTTCTCCCGTCTCTCTGCTCCAGCAGGACTTTTATTTGGAATAACAAAAGTCAGAAAAGATAAACAATGAAGTCAGAAATAATAACAATGAAACAGGCGACAAGCTGGCTGGCTCTATCTAACACACAGGTCATCTAGCTCTGACTGAAGGGAACAATCAGTTTTCAAGAACACATTCTATACAGCAATCAAAAAGTATTCGCACTGTAGGTCATTTACTGATTCACATTAGACTGAATGTTGATTAACTATCAATTAATATTAGACTGTATGAACTTAAGTAATATCCAAAATGATAATACCAAAAAATCTCTAACATCTTCTTTTATTTTTTTCATACCTGATAAATGGCCAGACCAGCCAGACCTCAGACCACGGTGCCGAGCAGCTCTTAGTCCACCAGGGCGAAGAGAAATTCAGTAAGTCATGATTTCACATTCAGTGAACAGTGAACTCTCGCATATTTGTAAGGAAAATTGATTTTCCGGTTATTTTGTTTATTTTGTTATAACGCAGTACATCAAGGCAGAGTGTGGAAAGCAGTAAAGATCTACAAAATGACGGACGGAGGACAAAAATGAGGACCAAGTCATGTAGCCAGTATGTATAATCACTGCGTTGATTCCCGATTGTACAATGGCTGGTTGAGAATAATTCTTTTTACTTATTTATTTTTGAGAAAGCGATATATTTGCTTCAATATTTTTTTCAATTTTACATTTATTTCCACAGACACCATAGAATGGGAATCACATTTGTGTCAGACTCTTCAGGAACGTCCAGATGTCCATGATGAGGACAGAGATGCAACTGTGTGAGTATCTACTATTTTAGAATGTTGATATTTTATGCTTCAATAATGTTTCTGTACATAATGTAATTATGCTATATATTGACAAGGCACAGAAATGTTTTCCAGCTGCATCCAGGACCTACTGCCAGTCATCCAGATGTAGCTAAAGAAAGAAGCAGGTAATATTTAGAGATGTCACAATTCCTTGAATGATTAAAGTACTGTGATTTATTAAAATCCATCAAATTATCTGCCTCAGATTTTGTTGAATTATGTTTTACTATTTATTACCAACTGCTTTTAATTATTCTTCTTCCAATTGTTTCCAAGTGTTTTCTCTTTTTCATTAGTTTTTATTTTCTGTAAGAATGTATATGTTTTTTGCTTTTTTGTTCTTTAGTTTTAATGTCTTATGTTTGCATACTAAGCTGGAAGTTGCCAAACAATTTCACTGCAGTTTCATAATGTCTAAAAGATCCTGTAGCTCATAATGATTGTCTGTTCTGTATTAACAGCTGATGGAGGAAGGCAGAGAGTCCTGGCAGCAGAGGAGGTGGCATCTGGGAGGATGGCAGCTATGAGGGACTGTGGTGAGGTTGATACCCCAAGTTCCCCCAACCAGGAGCTCAGTGATGTGACAAGAAGGGTTCAGTGAAGGCGCATATGAAACTGGGGGGTTCGGTACCTCAAATAAGGTTAAGAACCACTGACTTAGAGTAATGCAAACATGACAGTTAAAATTAGATGTGCTTAGTTTTTTCATTTTCCTGCTGATATCAAGATGACAGCGGACTGTAGCCAAAACTTAGCCACTACAACTAACACACAGTTTGCCTGCTATTTCAAAGCTTGAGGATGTTGAAGATCCAGCGTCAGAAATGGGAAGATGGATGTTAAAAGGAAGCTGTACGAGCTTCGTTTAGTGGAATAATTTGTTGGAGGAAAATAATGCAGGAGGAAATTCACTGCTACAGGAACACTCTGAGAACAGAGGCAGCGATTCGGCACAAGGTAAGTCAATACTGTGTTGATGGTTTGTGTTTGTGTTATACGGAGTATTAAATTATTTTTAGGCAACTGCTTAGCTTTTATTTATGTGACAATTATATAAAATACATTTACGTGCAGTCAAAGCGACGGGCCCCTCCGATACAGAGCAGGTAGTTTAAGAACAGCGGAGAGCAGCAACGTTCAGCCCGATCCAAACCACACAAGTAATCAGTTAGATTAAGGACCAAAACCTTCGCTTTACAGGTGTTTAAGTGGCACCGATCCACATAAAAAACCCACAGAACAAATTGTTCTTTGTTTTTAAAAAATATAGGGGATAGCTTCTGTCAAATTTAATTAATCGAGTTTGATGGATTAACATGCCACGCCCAAATCAAAATCGATCTTATCTCATCTTATCGCACACAAACATCTGTTAAATCAATGCTTATCGTATAAAACACATGTTATACATGCGTCATAAAGTGCTTATCATATAAAACATATCTTATACGTGCGTCATATATTGCTTATATTAAAACATATGTTTTGATTTAAATTAAGTTATCTAAATAAAACAGACAGGATTCTAGAATGTTCTATGTGTTGCATCATGTTTTTTAATAAGGTTGTATAACGTCCTTATCATATTGAAACATATGTTTTGATTCAAATTAAGTTCTTATCTAAATTAAACAGACAGGATACTAGAATGTTCGATGTGTTGCATCATTGCATCATTATATGTGTTGCATCATGTTTTTAATAAGGTTTGTATAAAGTCCTTATCATGTTAAAACATATGTTTTGATTTTAAATTAAGTTGTTATCTAAATAAAACAGACAGGATTCTAGAATTTTCTATGTGTTTCATTATTTAATATAAAAGTCCTTATCATATAAAAAACAGACATGATTCTCGAACCTTCTCTTAAATCCAATGGTGACCCAGCCCACTTTTAGGGGTTTTATCTTTGAATGGACCAATAGTGATAAAGGGGTGGGGTTTTCTGGTTTTCTGCTTCAAATATTTTTTCAGAGACCCCTGTTATTCTGCTTGTTGCATTTGGTGAAGTAAGAACCACTTTTCTCTGACCAAAAAATAAATAAATAAATAAATAAATAAATAAATAAATAAATAAATGGTTCACATTAAAAGAGAAAAGCCTCAAAAGAGAAGACAGCAGGATACCAATCAACTAGCATGTGGCTCATCTGCAGATGGACAAACCATCACGAGGCCCTGCTCCATGGCTGATGCTTCATCCTCTACACTCCTGGATAGAAATCTGATCTTACCTCCATCAGCATTTGAATCCTAGGATTCTAGAATTTTCTATGTGTTGCATCATTCTGGAACCTTCTATGTGTTGCATCATGTTTTTTTAATAAGGTTGTATAAAGTCCTTATCATATTGAAACATCTGTTTTGATTTTAAATTAAGTTGTTATCTAAATAAAACAGACAGGATTCTAGAATGTTCTATGTGTTGCATCATTTTATATAAAAGTCCTTATCATATAAAAACAGACATGATTCTCGAACCTTCTATGTGTTGCATCATTTAACAAATTCCAGAACCTTCTATGTGTTGCATCATGGTTTTTTTTTAATAAGGTTGTATAAAGTCCTTATCATATTGAAACATCTGTTTTGATTTGAAATTATGTTATCTAAATAAAACAGACATGATTCTCGAACCTTCTATGTGTTGCATCATTTAACAAATTCCAGAACCTTCTATGTGTTGCATCATTTAATACATAAGTCCTTATCATATAAAAACAGACAGGATTCTGGAAACTTCTGTGTGTTCCATCATTTAATATAAATGTCCTTATCATATAAAAACAGACATGATTCTCCAACCTTCTCCAGTCTTGCATCATTCTAGAATTAAAACATTAATTTATTTTCAAGTGCATCTGTTTTACTCAAATGGTAGGTAACATCAAACATAATTTCCTTGATTTTTTTAAGCTCTTTTATCAAATGAAACAGACAGAATTTCAACCAGTGAAGACATTTTAATTTTATTTTCAACTGCATCTCTTCTACTCAAATGGTAGGTAACATCTTCAAACATAATTTCCTTAATTATTTTTTACGCTCTGTCATCAAATGAAGCAGACAAAATTTCACCAGTGAAACATTTTAATTTATTTTCATAATTTATTTTCAACTGCATCTCTTCTACTCAATTGGTAGGTAACATCTTCAAACATAATTTCCTTAATTATTTTTTAAGCTCTGTCATCAAATGAAACAGACAGAATTTCACCAATTTCACATTTTAATTTTATTTTCAACTGCAACTCTTTGCAGTTTTTTTACAGTCTCTGTAACTGCAGTTCAAGATCAGGTTCCTATGCAAGAAGAGCAAGTCGTGATCAATCATAGTAAGTTTTTTTTATCCTATATTATTATTATTTATATATATTTAATGTACTTATCCTGACCGATTAAGGAATGTTTCTTTTTTTTTTTTTTTTTTTTATTTTGGGGTTTTTTTTTTTTTCAGTGGAAACACCACAGCCAGGTAGAAAGAATATTTTTTTTTTTTTAATAAAAAAAAACCTTTTATTTAAGGTTTGTAAAACCTCTATTTTTTTTTTTTTTTTTTAATTTTCTCAGAACAACCTGAGTGTGGACGGAGGCCATTCAGAGCTCCAAGACCCGCAACGCCCCACCCGTCTCGCAGCAATTCCCCTGAAGGTACCGAGTTGGACAACGGAGCCGACCTGGACCATCACTCCCAGGAGCTGAAGCTTAAGACCCTGTCCATCCTTGGCCGCATCTCCAAGGCTTACTACCTTCTCTTAAAAAATCAATAAAGTTGAATTAAAAAGTGACTGTAAATATGTCTGATGAGATTGTAAGCATTTTAGATCAGAGTTTTTCACCACCAACACATTACTTTGACATTTTAGAAAATGCAGTCCGTGAACTTAGCAGACCACAGTTTCTCCCACCAGAAATACAACAGGAAGTTGATAACTATTTTAGACCATTAGAATTAGCCTTGTTTGAACTGGACGAGCAACAAGACTGCTCCAGGGTTACTTCACCGACCAGAAGCGTGTCGCCAGACCCAGCATTCTCTCAGGATCCGCCCCCATGCCAGCCTCCAAGCACACATCCAACCAGGTCTCCGACTCCGCCTCCAGAGTTAGCTTCCTGCGAGGATCCGCCTCCAAGCCCCGAGATCAGAGCGAGCAACAGCTCTTCCATTCAGGTCGGTGCTGGAAATCAATGTACTTCTGATATTTAAACAACAGCCCGTCCATGGTTTAATAATGTTGAAATTAGACAAACATTGAAACTTACTCCACCTGAAGGTCCGCCAGACCTAGCCGAGTTCTATATAAAGGTTATGCAATTTTTGTCCAATCTGACAGAAAGAATTATTCCACTCGTTCAAAGAAATGATCTTGTACAGTTAGAAATATTAACTGAAACACAGAAACATCATGCAACATTTTCAGTAGATCAGCATGGGGAAAATATATTGCAGGAATTTGAAAACTTATTAGAATCAATCGCGCAATCAAACTCCGAAATAGCTGCCAGTACAGATATTTATTTTGTTGTACAGATTAATCAAAACCCCCTACAGTGGGATGGGGCTAAGGCGCAAGGTTGAAAACACATTGACGTGTGAGTTAATTAAAAAGAAAAGTAAGCATTTATTCATTATAAATAACTGTACAGATCAGCTGTGTTTTGCAGCTTCACTGGCACACCTGTGTTTTCCTCATTTGAGCAGCTCTCAGGCGATGTCTCTCGCGTCTGACTGGCAGACCCAGGTGGGACTGACAACCCAAACACCAGTCAATTTTTCTGACATCCCACTGTTTGAACAACTCTTAAATCGAAAAATTGTGGTGTTTTTTCGTCCAGAAGGTGAAACAACATTGTCAAAATTTCAGACCGGATTTGCAGACAGAACAAGAACATTGTTTGTTTTGTTTTTAAACCATCATTTTTATGGTATAAAATCAATTCAAGGGTTTCTGTCAATATTGACAGCTAAATTTTTCTGTCAATATTGTTTTACTTCTTACGGTGGAAAACATTTTCATTCTTGTCTAGGTTTTTGTTCTGTCTGCAATGATCCTATCTGTCCCCCATCCAGCTTTGATCCTGTTTTCTGCTTTTGACTGTAATCAAACATGTCGAAATAGAAAATGCTTTGTAAGCCACTAAAAAACCTAAATACAGGCCTCGTGCTAAATTGTTTGTCAGTGCATGTGACAGTGTCAAGAAATGTTTAAAATGTAAACAGAGATATGTCGTTTCCGTGACAAAACCAGGAAAAGCACACAAATGTCAGCTGTCAAAATGCTCAATTTGTAAGCAAAATCTACCATCAGATTCAGAAGTTGCAGTGAAACCTCACAAGTGTTACATTCAACCTTGCCAGTTAGACAAAAAATTGTCTGAAAACATAGTATTTTTTGATATTGAAACGTTTACCGACACCACTAACGTACATGTTCCTTTTCTCATTTACGCCATCTTTTGGAATGGTCAGGAATGGCACTCATTTGGCTTAAACTGCATGAATGAGTTCATTTTGCTTTTCAGATCACCCAAGTTACGGAACTTGACTTTCATTGCCCATAATGGGCGCAGTTTCGATTTCTACCTTGTGTTGAATGCTATGGTTAAACTTGGAATTGCACCCAAAATTCTCATGCAAGGATGCAATGTTCTCTCCTTTACTGAGCCTGCATACAAGCTACGATTTATAGACAGTCTTACTTTTTTACCTATGAAACTTTCAAACATGCCAAAAGCCTTAGGTTTCCAGGATTAGAGTAAAGGGTATTTTCCTCACAAATTCTCATCTGCTGAACATTTGACTTATTGGGGACATTTCCCTGCTCCAGATTTTTATTTTGTGGAACAAATGAATCAATCTGACAGAGAATTTTTTTTTTACCTGACATAAAAAAGCGAGTCGGGGAACATTCTGTTTCAAAACAGAATCCGTCTTTTACTGCAGGAACGATGTGCTCATTCTTGCAGAAGGATGCAGAAGGTTCAAACAGGAATTTTTCAAGGAAGCCAAAGTTGATCCATTTTCGCAAGTTACACTAGCCTCAGCTTGCCTCAAGACATTTCTAGGCAACTTTTTGCAGCCAAATACATTGGCAATACCATCGCCAAACGATTATAATCAAACAAAATTATATTCAAACTGTTCCATTGAATGGCTTGAATATGTTTCCCAGACCACAGGCACATTTATTCGAAATGTAGGAGAGCAACAAATTGGACGATATTTTGTTGATGGCTATGCAGAAGTGAACGGAGAAAAATGTGCTTGGGAATTTTTCGGCTGTGCCTGGCACCGATGCCCGCAATGCTTTTCCCAGCTGGCTGTTTGCCCGATAAGGGGCATCAGAAATTATGTAATATATGAAAAAACTATGCAGAAAGTGCAGGAATTAAAATCCCTTCATGGTCTCACTGTCCACGTAATATGGGAACATGAGTGGACAGCTCTCAAACGCACTGATCCGAGCGTCAGAGAGTTTATGCGTGGGCGAAGCACCAGAGACGCTTCGCCCACGTGACGCGCTGTCAGACTGCGCTTTACTGCAGCTCCGGATGAGAGGGTAGTATACCAAGACGTAATTTCACTGTATCCGTCAGTAATGAAAACGCAATATTTTCCCCTCGGGCATCCTGAAATAATTTACAACGGTTTTGATGACCCGAGAAATTATTTCTGTTTCATCAAAGCAGTGGTTTCGCCACCACGGGGTCTGTATATCCCAATTCTCCCCTTCAAAACAAAACAGGGCAAGCTGGTATTTTCACTTTGCCGCACTTGTGCCGAAACAAACCAGCAGACAGAGTCATGCAAACACAACAGACAGGACAGAGCTTTGTCAGGCGTTTGGGTCACCGAGGAGTTTAACAAGGCTTTGGAACATGGCTATGAGGTGGATAAAATAATTGCAGTCTGGCACTTTAAAGAGAAAAGCAATGAGATTTTTGTAAATACATTAACACTTTTCTGAAACTAAAACAGGAAGCTAGCGGTTATTTTTCCGGTGTAGACCAGGAAGATGCGAGAGAGAACTACATTTCCCAGTTCCTTGCAAACGAGGGGGTTCAACTCGATCCACAAAAATAGCACACAATCCAGCAAAAAGGCAAACCTACAAATTATTCCTGAACTCGCTATGGGGAAAGCTAGGACAAAACAATATACAGACACAAACAACAATTGTAAGAGATCTAAGCGAATTTTTCAGCTTGCTTTTTTCAGGAAATTACGCAATCAAATTCGTTCACTTCCTGTCTCCAGATTCGGTTCTTATACAGTGGACGTACAGCAAAAAAGTCATATGTCCTCCAAATAAGACCACCAACGTATACCTTGCTGCGTTCACAACGGCATTTGCAAGAATTCAGCTTTATAAATATCTTAATAAGCTCGGTGAAAATGTTCTGTATTTTGACACGGACAGTGTGATCTACACAGTACCACCAGGTGGCACTGTTTTACAAACAGGCAACTACCTCGGAGATCTGTCAGACTAATTGGCTGGTGACTCAATCCTTGAGTTCGTTTCTGCGGGTCCAAAAACCTATGCTTATCAGACCGGGAATTTAAAGGTCGTTTTGAAAGCTAAAGGTCTAACTCAGACTGTAGCATCCAGTCAGACTGTCAACTTTGACAGTATTGTTAATCTTGTTCAGGGTTACCTGGATGGGAGTCACACAGGCAAGTTACAAACTCCCCAGCAATCCATCAGAAAAAATAAAGCTGGGTTCCATTTGAAAAATCAGTCATTCTTAAAGACAATGAGAGTTGTGTATGACAAGCGCAGACTCTTGGCTAATGGAAAAACCTTACCTTTTGGATATTAAAAAAGGCAGAGACAGAGGCAGACAGAGAGACAGAGAGAGGGAGACACACACACACACACACACACACACACACACACACACACACACACACACACACACACACACACACACACACAC
>CAEGAF010126327.1:0-11850 GCA_903067075.1 Micropoecilia bifurca
CTCCAATCAACCTGATCAGCAGCATCTGTAGAGGGGAGGAGCACAAAGACAGACAACAACACACCTGCAGCCCAGCCTACAAGGCCCAGGGCCGTAACAATATGCATTTAGAGGTGTATAAAGGTTGCTATAAAAATAAAATGTTCAGTATAAAAATAATATAAATAAATATTGGAGCTAAGTATAATAAGTTATTCATCATTATTGATTCATTATACCACAGTTAAGTATAAATTATTATTGTAATCATTGTGGTGAGAGAAGTTATCATTTCTAGTTGCATTTTAGTTGAGCCATTTTTATTTTATCAAACATTATAATGATTATTATATTGTTAATTATAGATTTTTAACAGTGGAATTATGAATATGAAAGTAAAAGGTGAATAAATTACTAGTATTAATATAAGTCATAATAATTATACCAACAGTAATTACTATTAATGACTAAAAATTTATTTTGAATTATAATAGAGTTGCTAATACTACTGGTCTAGATTTTTTAATAAGCAGAATTAATATGTTTACTGTTTAATATTTATTTATTCTATTTATACTTAAAGGATAAATAATCATGTTTTGAATAAATTCAATCCACACACCTACAGTAAAATATGAAACTGTAATAGTTAAATTTTAGTGGATGTATCCAACTATAACCAATAATTTTTCATGTATTTATTTTTATTCAGCAGTTTTCTTCTGATATTTTGTCAGCTTATTTATTAAAACTACGTTTAAACATGTTAGTTTAATTTACTTTTTTTTTTAAATAATCAGAAAGCCAGAAGTTTCCGTCTGTAGAGCCATAATCTGTGGAAAGTTTTTAATTGAAACACGAGTGGAATTTCCAGCTGCAGGACTTTCCTCACCAGAGCCAGCAGCAGGGTCAGCACTTCCTGGTTGATCAGGTTCTTGGAGTAATCCAGGAGGATGTCGCCGTCGTTCGTCTTCAGGGTCGTACTGAGGACCAGAACAATCACAGAAAACATCAGAACAGCTGTTTTTATATGATCTAATCAGAGGTGGGAAGTAAACAGTAAAACAAAAAAGCAATAAAAAATAACTATGAAGTTGTTTTACAACATTGTACTTTTTACTTTTGCTCGAGTAAATTTCTGGATCATGTGAAACTTCAATAAACGAAAAAAATAAAGACACATGCATCCCAAGCTAACGTAAAACTTATTTGTGCACAAAGTTTGTTTTCTGAGGTTATTTTCTACCTCCTGGAAGTATTTTACGGTTTTGTAACGTACAGGATATTTTTAGTTTGATATATTTTGGGGTTTTATGATTTGGAAAAAACATTATTTTCCAATCCAATCCAACTTTATTTATAAAGCACTTTAAAACAACCACAGCTGATATAAAGTGCTGTACATTAAAACACAGCATAATAAAATAAAATAAACTCTTACAGTTTAAAAACAAAAACATACACTTTAAGATCCCACTGGAGTTAAAAGCCAAGTAAAAGTAAGACATTACATTTTTGTTTTAATACCACTTTTAAATATTAAATCAGATGTTCTGATCACTTCCTCAGTACTATAGTAATTTTTGTACAGTTACTTTTTAATTTTACTTGAGTAAAAAAATGGAGCTCAGAGAAGTTCTGATCCAGATCAGTTTAAGATTCCAAGACTATGGGTTCATGATCGGACAGAAACCAAACTTTGATTTATCCTTTGTGTGTTTGGACTCGGATTGTGGACCAGAACTGCCTGTAAACCAGATTAAAACAGACTGCAGCCCAGCATGTGCCCTTCAGCTCCATGAGGAGATGCATCATCATCCTCTTCATCATCAGTTTGCGCCTAGTCACGTCTGCAGCTGCATCCTTTCTGCGCAGAGAGGTTGCGCGCACAGATTCTGCAATCTCTTAATCTCTGCAACAAAAACTATTTTAATTCATTTCTAGTGATTGGGTCAGAGAGATTGGACCTAATTTCAGATCCGGATAAAAGTGCTGCATGGTTCTGGACGGTCCAGACTGAAGCCAGGTTGAACTTCAGACTGGATCAGGAACAGGTGGGCGTCAGATTAAGTATTAATTCACATCGACAGCTGATCCGAACCCACTTTATGAAGAACGGATCACTTCAAGTTCGGTTAACGTGTCCAGTAACGAACCCATTTGGACTTCCATTTAATCCCGGAACCAGAACACGCCCCTGTCCGATAATGGAAGCCGTGACATTAGCACACACGCTAACGTTAGCCAGGTGGATCCAAAAAGTCTCGCGCTGCAGGTTCCGTCGTTTGGGTCGACCGAATCCTGACAGGACGAACGCAGTAAGAGGAGGGCAGCTCAGATCCGGACCGGTCCGTCCATCTGGACCGGAGTTACCACGATAAATCGGCGGCAAAGGAGTGACCTTGTGACAGCCAGACGGAGCATCTGCAGCGGCTCGGGGAACAGCGAGCCCCGCTGCCAGCCTGCCGCCGTAAAACCAGCGTCTACTGCCGGGAAGCGGGCCTTCCGATCCCCGGCACTCTGGTTCTTCTCATGTTCTCACCTGAACTTCTCGAATCGCTGCGGGTCGCTTTCGAACATGGCCCTCATGTTCAGGCTCCCGCCGTTGGCCCGGTACCATTTCTCCAGCTTCTGGAAGTTTGGGTCTGCGCTCAGGGCCATGGTGGCTGCGGTGTGTCGGTGCTCGGATGTCGGATGTTCTGCCCGTCCGCCCCGTTCAGGCTCCTCTGGCTGTCCAACTGACAGGAGTCCAAAGGCCTTCCACGGGCTAAATGGGCTCCACCAATCACAGCACAGTTTTCATTACATAACCCCGCCTACTCACTAAAAGTTCTGCTGCGATTGGCTGCACCTCACGGCTGATGTAGCGTGAAATCAGTGTGTGGGATTCGTGTATGGAGGGTAATGAGTGTCCAAATTAGATCAATTCAAACTTCAAACTTAAAAAGAACCAACTAAAATACTTCATATATTAGGTAAACTACACACAAATTATATTAATAATGCCGTACCATGTTTAATGCAATAAATGCTAAAAGAAATTAATCTAAATTACAAATTTTTCAACAATATTCAATTTATTTTGTTACTGTTAGCAAGATTTCTGAACCATTAAAATGAAGAAACAAGAACCAAACATTTCTGCAAACTTAGTGTCTTTATTTCAGTTTTTTATTTTACAATGCATCATTTAAAAGCTCACTTTTTTTTCTTCAGTTGTGGATCCAAGTTGGAACCAGAACCTGACATTGAACCCACCAGAACAAAAACTGTTTCTATGCAAATCCAAACCGACATCAAGTTAGGAACCTTAACGTCTCAAACAGTTCCTTTCCCATTTCCTGAGCACAGTTTAAAGGTGGCTCTGCATTTCGGATCATGGGAAGTCTTTTTTTTTTTTTTCCTTGGAGAAACTACGGGGTTTGCTGTCCGAATTTAAAGCAGTCAAAAGACACAACCACCTGTAATTTACCGAAATGTTCTTTTTGGACCTTTAAATGTCGACTATTCTGATCCGAGCAAGCAGCTGAGACAAAAAATAAACAAAACCCAAAAAAAACCCCACGACTGACATCGTTTACAGGTTCTGATCATGGCTGAACCAAAAGCAGGGATATTGCTGACCGACATTGCTACAGTGCGCAGCTCCGTCTATCTGTGTGACATCACTTCCTGTCGGCCGGCGTGCAGCACTTTCGGGTTTAGTGGCTTCATGAAGACTATAACGAGACTGACTGGCCGGCCAACTGGCTCCAGGGAGGAAGAGTTAAAGCAGGAGGAAAATCTGTAGCTTCCTGTTCATCACGAAAAAAAACTTTTAGGTTTGTAATTCAGTGGTTTGAAAGATCTATTTCTCACCAATTCAATATTTCATAATACTAATAATCTGGACTTCATAGTGAGGAAATCTGCTCTTAATGGTGCAGTTTGTATCACTGGATTTAATTCATTCAGAGATGAACTGGAAAATGAGGTTTCTGAAGTAAAAAAATAAAATAATAAAAAAAATTAGAAAACGGAACAATCTGTGGTGAATCTGTGCGAACTGGGAGTTAGAAACGACCACAAAGCAACCAGTGAAACCAGTGATGTTAGACAGGTGGACACCATAGTAGAAAAAAAAATCCATGTTGTAGAGAGCCTGCAGCGCCCTCTGTAGGAGGAACCCTGATAAAGCTACGAGAGCGTCCACAGCTGAGGAACTAGAACATTTAGAGGGAATCGCGTTCTCTAATAAAATGCATCATTATCAAGGTGGTCTGAGACAGACGGAACGTTAAGCTGCATTCAGAGTCTACTCCAGTGCTGGTGACAGAAACGACGAGGAGACGACGATCTTCGGGGGTTTAGTGGACAGGAGAGAACCACAGCTAGCCGTTTTCCCACGGAGGAAGTTCCAGCGTGACGGAGCCGCCTCCTCCTGTCGACACTACGCCGCCACTTTGTTGTCCTTCTGTGGCAGAACAGCAGCAACAAAGAAGAAACAAATACTGAATTTAGAAAGTTTTTAAGCAACAGCTAAAATGTATGGAAAGACATAACTATACTCAGAGTTGGTCAATAAGGACTTAGAATTTCACGGTGATATTTTGTGGTACTGTTGTGATAAAGGTTACGATTTAAAAACTACTTCTTTTTTAGGTAACTATATGGCCACAAACAAATATTGTTTTCAAAAAATAATCCCACTTGAATCAGGATGCCACTTATTTAAAAGATAAAAACAGATTTTAATCTCTAAACTGCACAAAGTAGCTGCATTTAATCATATTTTTGAATTAGCTGATACTTATTGATCCTTTTATGGAACAAAAAGAGAAAAGTGTAAAAACATTTCCAATCATATGGCCAGTTTTTTTCTATCAATAACTGAAACACATTCTTTACAATCTTCCCCTTGCATACTGAAGCCACAGATGAGACTCAAGCACAAAATAAATAAATAAATATAAAATAAAAAGTAAGGGTATAAAAAAAACAAAACTAAAATTAAATAAATGTCAAATAATATTTTGTCTATGCTGCAACTGACTGAATTCAAAGTTCAAACAAACAGAAGCTGTAAAACAAGATGGCAGCTCTGGGTGCTCTGATGTCACTCTGATATCCTATTGTTAGAAAATATCCTAACTTTATAAAAATTTAATCTTCACAAACAAAACAAATCAATTTAGCCTCAGGCTACAGACTCACCCTGTACGGTAAGTTGGCGAACTCTCGCCCCGCCTGGTTGCCTCGGTAACCGCCCCTGAAGCCGCTGCCGCCGCCGCCGCCCTGTGGGGGCCCGAATGACCCCCGGCTGGCCGAGCGACCTCTGCCCCCTCTGAAGCCCATCCCCCCGCGGCCCCGGTAACCTCCGCGGCCGCGGCGCAGGGGGATGCCGAAGGTCTCCGCGTTCATCCTCCTCTCCTCCGCCCAGGTCTGCCGGCGCTCCCTGCAGGAGGAGGAGGGAAACGCTCAGCGCGCCGCGGAAACGGCCAACAAATCCGGTTTAATCTGGTTAGTCTAATCGGGTTTAATCCCCTTAGGAGAACAAAAAGCTGCTGATAGAACTGTAAACATCTGCTGACGGTGTTCTGATCAGAGCGCCGATCGATTTATAATCCAGTTTGAGTCAGAAACTCACCGAGGGAAACCTGAAGCTCCAGATTTATCTCCAGCTTTCCTAAAAACACCAAAAGACCAGGATCAGAGCAGGAAAACAGTGAAACATGGCTGCTGTTCACAGGATTCACTCATCTGCTGCTCAATGACACAAATATTCCTGACCTGACTGATCCCAACCAGTTCCTGCTTAGTTAAAGGAATATCATCAGTTCTTTAAGTGATTCTTTTAATGGGTCTTTACAGGCTTCATATTTCTCTGATTCATTTATGTGTAAGTATTCAGATCTGGTTCAGAAATCAGTTCACATGTTTGGATCAGTTGGTAATCAGTTCACATGTTCAAATCTGTTTGGGAATCAGGTAAGTGACCAGATCGGTCCAGGAATCAGTTTATATGTTCAGATCCGCTCAGAACTCAGTTTGTGTGTTCAGGTCTGTTCGGAAATCAGTTTATATTCAGATCTGTTCAGGAATCAGTCACATGTCTGGATCAGTTGGTAATCAGCTCACATGTTCAAATCTGTTTGGGAATCAGTTTACATATTTGGATCTCAGAAATCAGTTCATGGGTTCAGATCAGTTAACATGTGCAAATCTGTTCAAGAATCAGCTCACATGTTCAGATCAGTTTACACATTCCGATCCGTTCAGGAATCAGTTCACATGTTCAGATCTGTTCAGGAATCAGTTTATATTCAGATCTGTTCAGGAATCAGTTCACATACTCAAATTTGTTTGGGAATCAGATAAGTGACCAGATCGGTCCAGGAATCAGTTTACGTGTTCAGATCTGTTCAGGAATCAGTTCACATGCTGCGTTGTGTATCATCTACCTGTCTGCCTCCAGGATACAGAACCAGCTCCGTACCTCGTGTCGTCACAGGAGATGTTGTCGAAGAACGACTTGGACTTGTCGTAGTAGCAGTTTGGGCCCAGCGGGTCGCGCTCGTCTTCGTTGTGGCCTTCACTGTTCTGGGTTTCCACTCCAGAGTCTCCCTTATCCTCTCCATTCAGCGCTTTCTCCGACTTCTCATCTGAGAGACAAAAGAATCACAGCTTAGCTGCAAAAACTAAAACCTACAGGTTTTTTTCCCATTTCCTTTCATTAAAGAAATGTGTTCAGTTTTACATCCCAGTGTTGCTTCCCTCAGATTTCCCAGAATAACCAGTGAACTCCAACCTTTCAGCTTCAGCTTGCTCTGGAACTCCTTCTCGATCTCCTCCTTGTTGAACTGGGCGTTGGCGCTCTCGAAGTCAAAGTCCTTCTCGAACTTCATGGGTCCGTCTCGGCGCACGTTGAAGCGGCCCCTGCCGTGATGGCCGCCGCCCCCGCGGCCGCGCCGGTTCGCCGTGCCACCGCCGCCGCCTGCTGGAGAGAGAGAAGCGCAGCGTCAGCCGAGAGGAAAAAGAGAAACGGAACAAACGGAGGAGATGCAGAGATGGAGCCGTAGAAAAGGAGGTGAGGATGAAGAGCTGCAGGAGTTAGGATGCATTCACACCAGCCCTGCTTAATCCGCTTTAATCCAACTCTGGATTAGAAGGTTCCAAAGTGAGGGTCTCAAAAAGTTGGAGAGAAGAGGAAAAAAAATAACAAAACCGAATCACATCATTTTTATTTGAAATGCATTTGTTATGCAATCATGTTTTTTAAATTATTTTATAAAATGTAAGTAAAAATAATTCAAATATTTCTGATGCTTATTTTCAAATTGGCTGCCAATCAAATTCATCTTTGCTCTCCCAGATAGCGTAGCAAGCAAGAAATGGAAAAGTTTCTGACAAGAGGAAGACCAAACATAAGAACTGTTGGAATAAAATAAAATTTAATGTTATTAATATCAAATTTAATCACATCAAAAATGTGCACATTTTCTTATAATCAAAAGTGGAGTGTAATAAAAACAGTAATTTCTGGAAATTAAGTCATAATATATAATCTGTAAATAAAATTTTCCACCACAGAACTCATGGTCATCTGGGATGATCATGTAAAAACTACTGAAAAGCGGATAAAAAAATGATCTAAAAGTTGTTGTTTCTTGAAGAGGTTTGAATGCACATGTGAACGGCAAGCGAACCGGAAAAGGAAATGGACTACAGCGCAGGGCATTCTGGGTAAAAACAACCAAAACAAACAGGAGTCTAAAGAAATGACTCATCGTCTTTTACAAGAGAGAAATTTTTACAAATGCTAAAATCTGACGCCACTCCGTTTCTGTTTACATTTCGTGAAGAAAGAAGTTGTGCTCCCTGCCTTCTTCTAAGGTTCTCATGTTGTTTCCTTCAGTGCAGCGCCCCCACAGGCGAGGAGGGGAACAGGTTTTTCAGAATGTTTGGATCGTCTGACAGTGCAGTGTGAAAGAACTGCAGCAGTTGAAAATGTAGCAAATATTGCAATCTTAGTCTCCAATCTAACCGAGTCTACCAGACTGTCAGGCGTGAAAACACCCTTAGTGACAGAATGATGGAGGAGATGCAGAGTCTCCATCATCCCTGTGGAGATGAAGTCGAATAGGAAGATGGAGGGCATGCAGGATGGCTGCAGGGGGAGCAGGCTTTGACCTGTGGAGCGTTTACTGGGCTCCCTGCCTTCTCCTCGGGCCTGATCTCCCTCAGATCTGCTCTGGACATCTGATCCTGGAACAGCAACACAGTTTGAGTCTCCACACAGAGACCAGGGAGCAGCTGCTTCACTAAACTCCGCCCTGAAACTCTGAATTCTGCAGCGCAGCGAGAACATGGCGGCAGCGGTCTGACATCAGGAAGCGTCTCTGTTGTTGTTCTGAAGTTTAAAGGGGCAGTGTAATCTAAAATGGACTTTCTTAAGCTTTACATGATCAAAAACTCATTTTGAGTGTCATCTTGATTCTTTAATGTATGCTGGAGAAATTTTGTAATCTCCATGGCGACCATTCAGCTGTGGAAAAACACCTGGGAGGACCTAGCCCCGCCTATGAGACAAAGCTCCTCCTCTAAGCTGCAGTTTCCAAGCTTCCACCCCACAGAGGAGCCTTCAGCTCCTTCAGACTAGCCAGCTGCAATTAGCAAACACTTGGTGAGCTCATTATAGGAGCTACTTCTCAGTGAAAGCCTGGTAAAAGCGTTGTTAAAGGGTTAACAGGAAGAGTGATGTGATGATGACTTCCTGAAGGCGGAGTTTCACAAAGAGCAGGAGTTTTTAAAGAGACAGAGGCCCAATTTCAAGGTGTCAAATTTATTTTAAGTTGTATTTTATATATTCAGCATTTTATAACAACTGAAGGCAACACTGTTACTTGATTATGCTACGAATGTGGATGGAAAATACATAATACTGCCACTTTAATCCGTTTCCATGACGAACATGAGCAGCAGTCTGCAGCTTCCTGTCCAACAGACCCAAACTGTTTTGATTACATTTGTTTTCAAGGTTCAGATTGGATCCCTGAGCTTGTTTTTATTTAGTAGCTTGATTCTGGCTGTGTCATGGTTCCTGGTTACCCTCTATGTTTATCTTCAGAGACTGAAGGTTCTCACCTCTCAGATTGTCCACTCGGTCCTGCTGCTGGGCCTTCTGGCTGCTCTGAGTCGGACCCGCCGGCGCGGCGCGGCCATGTGCCGGGCTTCTCCGTCCCAGACCGGGGGCCGGAGCCGTGGCGGTGGACGCCGGGACAGACGGGCGGCTCTGGCTCACCTGATTCAGGGTGGGACTCTTCCTGGGAGCTTCCAGACTGGAACTGCTGGAGCCTGAGGAGAAATGGCGAGGAGAGAGACGGATTAAAGATTGATTAGTGACCCTGCTGGCTAAACAGAACAACACTGAAAAAACAGAAAATCTTAAGCATTTTGTCTAGTTTCTAGAGCAAATATCTTCTTACGCTTGGAAAAAAGACTAAACTAACTTGCATGTAATTTTTAATCAAGATATTGAAGCTTGTTTTAAGTCAATAATTCCTTAATATTGATGTAAAATACTAGTTCCATTGGCAGGTTATTTCAATTATAACACATTTTCCCCGTGTTATAAGTTAGATATGGAACCAGCACTTTTTAAATCAGTATTGAGGAATTATTGAGGTAAAACAAGCTCCTATATTTTGATAAAAAGTTACTTGTAAGTTAGTTTTGACTCATTTAAAGTGTACCAAAATATTCACACTAGAAACTAGATTGTAAGATTTGGTGATTTTACAGTGCAAGAAAAACATAAAATTTGATATTTGTGTATTTCAGTGATTTTCTCATAAACTTGGAGAACAACTGATCCTGGAAGTAAAGAGTTGTGGAGTTTGTTAGCTTCCTGTCTGCAGTTTGTTTCAGCTGAATTTCTGCAGGAAGAAAAGGTGAAGCTGTGAGAAAAGTCAGAAGCAGGTTAATATTTGCTGCAGCAGGAAAACACCAGCAGAATGTTTGTGGGTCAACATGAGCAGGACAGGAAAACACCCGAGGACAGGAAGGGCCTCCATGTATTAAAACGAACCATCACCCTCTGACACACACACCACCGGTACTGGTACCGATCTGAGAGTCCACTTCCTGCCGGTCTTTACCTTCAGTTAAAGTCCCGACAGAGCGCAAGTCAGAACCGCTCAGACTGGAGTTCATAAAGACGACTGTGGGCCGCCCTGTGAGGGAGAACAGCAACAGAACTGAGACCTGGAAACCATCTCTGCTCCAGACTGATGGACCAACATCAGCAGAACATCTGGGGCGTATCGATACCAGAACACCAAGCCACCACACGCACCAAGAGCTGGAGCCGAGTCGACCCGAACCCAGTCAGTGCCTGAACAGAACCGATAACGCATCCATCTGATGTTACATGTCTAATTATTACACTTTGACCTGGAGGTTAGGAGGAAACTCTCCCAGCCACCAAGATCTTCTGCTTTACACACAGATCCCAGTTTGGGTCCAGCTGATACCGGGACTAAAGAATTACTCTGAGTTTGGAGCCGAGACTCGGAAAGCTGCAGATGAACAGAACCGACTGGACGCAAAGTAAAAGGTGATGTTACAGGAATGTCCTACAGGGGGCGCACCAAGAGAACATGCTCAAGCTTCAATAAAAAATAATAATAATTTTAAAAAATTCTGGATGTTTTTATAGTAAAAAAATAGAACCAGATCAACAACACATGGATGGAGTATAAGGGCCAGAAAAAAAATGACAAGAATAAAGCCATAACATTGCAAAAAAAAAATTAGAGAAAAGTTGTGCAAAAGTTACTAATAATATGAGAATAAAATCGTAGTAAGAGATAAGTCGCAGTACGAAAAAAATATGAGAAAGTTCTAAAAATACAAGAAAAAAGTCCTAAAGATACGATAAAATACTCACAATAGTACGAGAATAAAATAGGAGAAAATAAAAATCATACTGATGTGAGAATAAAGTTGTAATACGAAAAAAAAGACGTATGAAAATAAAGTAAAAAAACAGGAGAATAAAATCATAAAATTACCAAAGTAAAGTTCATATTATTAATTTTTTAACAACTTCTAAGGAAAATGTATAAAAAAATGATAAGACATACTTCATCAGCATCAAATTATCCTCATCTTCATCATTAGCAGGACTTTGAAACGATTGCAAAACATGTCTGCTTTGAAGAAACAATCACAGACTAGCTGAGTTTATCTGTCGGACCTTTTCTCCCATTAAATCAACTTTCTCCTGAATCTAAAATCATCACAACGTGTCGAGGAAGCGGCGAAGGCCTCAGACTGACGCCTCTGACCCGACGCCTCCTCACTTCCTGTGGCATGAAGAACGTGATCCAGAATCACTCACAGACTCTGAACCCTTGGATATCATGCCGCCCTGAAGCAGAACCTCCCCCAAGGCCCCGTCTTACCCACACCGACGGGTCCAAACTGGGGCGAGACCAGTGGGCTGGTGCTGAACTGGTTGAAGGCGGGAGCCGGAGCTCTGTTGAAAAGGCCGTAGGAGCCAGAGGACTGGAAGGGAGTTGGAGCCGAGGACGAGGCTGAGGAGGAGCTGGTGCTGATGGAGGACTGCAGAAGAAGAAACGCACAGGGTCAGGAGGTCAGGAAACTGGGTCAGAACTAGAGCTGTATAATAATATCGATATCATGATATATATCAATATTTTCTTTCCTAAAAAATAAATAAATCGATATTCATCTGCAAGAAACATGTTACAATAATAATTGTAACATCCAACTGTCACCTTGTTCCCTCACTGCTTGCTTCACCAGGTCATCAGGCTTAGAGTGATTCCTTCAGATGTTCAGGTTAAAAAGGTACCAAACTATTCAGAG